>JAMPIV010008805.1:2500-10000 GCA_024509875.1 Oreohelix idahoensis | reverse complement strand
TTTCCAACTTTGTACTCTTCAACAACTGACTTGAAAGGAAGCAGAAGTTTTGACTTTTTGCAGTACAGTGCTACATCTGACAGACCTGGTGGTACTCCTAGCCATTTTCTCATGAACTTGTTGACCTTCTGCTCTATGGCTTCCACTGTACTTGTGCTTATTTCATATATAAGCAGTGGCCACAGCAACTTTGGTATCAACATGAACTGGAGGCACCACAGTTTGAACTTCCCCAGGAGTCTGCTTTGGTCTATGATCTGTAGCCCTCTGTCTGCCATTTCTATTGTCTGTTGCACTGCCTTTGAGTCTTTTAATGAGGTATCGTACACCCTGCCAAGACTTTTAACAGGTTCCTCAATGACAGTAGGGATTCTTTGGTTGGAAACCGTGAATATGACCTCTGCTATCTTCCCTTTCCTGACTGATAGGCTTCTCGACTTCTTGGGTTTGAAGCTCATTCTGCACCAGCTGACTAGTTCATCCAGGCGTGCTAACATCCTCCGGGCCTGATGTTCATCTGATGTCAGAATTGTTGTGTCATCCATGAATGCTTTGAGCGGTGGCATGTGACACATTCCACCGAGCTTTGGGCCTATAGCCATTCCTTCAGCCGCATTGAGGATTACCTGCATAGCCATGACGAATAGTATCGGAGAGATGGTACATCCCATCGCAATTCCAACTTCAAGGCCAATCCACTTCGTTGTGTACTCTCTGGTTGAAAATCTGACAGAAAACCCTGCGAAATACAGCTTCAGCATTGCTGCAATCTCTTGTGGAACATGATACATTTCTAGGGCATGCCACAACATCTGGTGTGGAACGGATCCATAAGCATTCGCTAGATCCAACCAGATTACATGGAGGTTTGTTCTGTCAGATTTTGCCTTTTTGATTGCTTCCCAGATCATTGCGGCATGCTCTAGACATCCTGGTGTACCTGGGATACCTCCTTTCTGAATGGTAGAGTCAATGTACCCATTTGCCAGAAGGTATGTAGTGAGTCTTTTCGCCATTACTGAGAAGAATATCTTCCCTTCCACATTGAGTAGTGAGATTGGCCTGAACTGACTGATGTATGTGGAAGTTTGTTCCTTCGGGATGTAGACTCCGTTTGCTTTTCTCCATTCATTCCTTGCTTACGAGTTGGGTTTTCCACGCATTCTTCAGTAAACGGAGCAGTCGTTTGAGAACCTCAGGGCATCTTTTATACACCACATATGGAACACCATTAGGACCTGGAGCTGACTTGCACCGAGCTTTCTGGACAATGCTTTCTACCTCTTGCACTGTTGGGGGCTTAGTGTTAAATTCAGCTCCTGGCTTCCCCGGCTATTTAAGGCCTACCATGCTGCTGAGCGGCTCATCTTTGCGACCATCTGAATATGTCCTTCTAAGGTGTTCTTCCATGTCTTCTTTCCTGATGTTTAGCGTACCCGACCGTGGCTGCTCAAACAGTTCTTTGGCAAACTTGAAGGGCTCCCTAAAGAATCTTTCCCCATCCCTTCGAGTCTTCCTTCTCTTCCTGCACAACCTTTCTGCTCTACAAAGGGCATTATGTTGGCCTTTCAGGTGCTCCCAAACTTGCCGTAACCCTTCCTTCTCTGTGGCAACTGCGTTCTTGAACAGTTTACGGGCATGCTTCTTCTGTTTCCTGATTTCATCTATTTTAATTTGTCTTCTACTTTTCCGTGGTGGGTTACTTTCCCTTGCCTCCCTCACACCGAACTCTTTGCGACAGTGCAGATATACTATGTCGCCGAAGATTTCCAGCTTCTTCTCCAAAGTTAGCTGCTTCAGGTTGTTATCCAACTCTTTTGCCAAGGCTTCGTCCAGCTGTTCCCAAAGCCCTTTTGCACTGACAGGTGGAAACTTTATTGCATCTCTTTTCCCGTCCAAGAAGTGTGTGAGATCATCATCTGGCAGATCAACTTGAATGTACTCAGCACTGTGGATTGACTCCTGGCTGCGTTCTTCTAACGTCTTATCCGTCGAGACAGAGCGCTGTTGATCTCCCTCTGATGACCTCCCACACCCTATTTTCGTTCTGTGGATTTTCATTCCTCTCTGAGTAGAGAATTCCCTAACACAGACACATGGAAATTCCAGCCGTTGTTCAGAGCTCGAAGTCCATGTAACGGGTCTGGTCGATTCCATTGAGGCGCCTGTGGATTCATCATCCTCCCCCCTTTCGGTGAATCCTGGGGGCATCTATCGTTTTTGGGTCCTGTAGCAATTGAATACAGCTTACGGGGTGCTAACCCGGTCAGCCAGTTTCTAGTCTTTCCCAGTGTCATCTGTCTTTCCAGAAGTCAATTGGTCTTTTCCCGATCGTCACTGGTTTGACCATGCAACTATGATAGGAAACTCTTTACAGAGCGATACAACAGGAAGCAATCTGATCATCAGAAAAAGTCACCCCATCCGACAAGTGTTTCGGCCCAATTACTCCTTTACACTCTAAGGGGGGCGGGCCCTATATATATATATATATATATATATATATATATATATATATATATATATATATATATATATATATATATATATAAATATATATATATATATATATATTATATATATATCTATATATATATATATATATGTAATTATTAAATAGTCTTGCTCATACGTTTGCTTTCATACTTCTAATGACTGAATAAACAATTATTTGTTTAGTTTAAAATAACATACAACAAATTTAATAGTCAATTAGTTCAAAAAGTTAAAATAACGATTAAATGGGGGTGAAAGGTAAATTAAATTGTTCCTCACAGAGGTTGGATCGGGGCCCTATCAATGTCCGTGTTTTGCTGTTGCCTGTGACAAAAAAAAATCTTAACTCCTGGCTATGAAAACTAGTTCAGATGAATACAAATCTGCTGCTGCGGTTAAGAAACATTAGTGACAACTGAATACAAGTTTTACTTCAGACTTTAACTTCTCCACTGTAGGCGGTTAAGGTGGATGTTTTTCCGTCACAACAGCGGCGTGAATACTATAAATCGTCTGATGGCTTGTAGCCACGAACTTTAGACAAATAGAAAGAAACAAATGCCTGCTAAGTACATTTGTTCGCCGCAAACTAACAGGCACATTGTCATGCGCTCCACCTACCAATGTTAAATTAAATTCCCGAGCACACAGTGTTACTCAGGGAATATCATAAAAATTCACCAATATCCTTCTGGGTGTTAACTAGGAAATTGCGTCTGGAGTGCGTGAATAATGATTTCCCTGAATTATAATTAAAAAAGGTACATACATTTCACAAAATAATATGTTACACATTAAGCACATGTGAGGTAATCATCATTCATTACTCATCACTACTTCCGTCGGAGTCTGGGGTCGCTCTGCTAGACTCTTTCCCGGATGTTATCTAGTCCAACTTATAGCGCTTTCACGTTTGCCTTCGAATTCTATTCCCTTCTGATATGGTCTTCTGCAAGGTGTTATGCCTTTTTATGTGGTCAAAGTATTTTTCAGTCAGAAACAATGCCGAGTAGTGACCATGCATATACTATTTTTATTAGTTCAGCGGTGAATATAACCACTTAGCAAGAAAGCTGTAGAATTTATATTAGTAAATAAATTGTTTACACTTACCCCTCAATTTTGGGAATACACAATCTCCTTGCACAGATTTAGACTGGACACAGCTCTATATTAGATGCGTCGAAATCACTTTGGTCTGGAAATTAGAGTTAATTCCCCTGACGGCGGGCGTTCTGCGAAATCCTGGCCTGGGAAAACTTTTGTTTAATTCCTCTAAGACTTGGTCTGGGAAATTAATTAATTCCTCTGACGGCGGATGTTCTGTGAAATCACCTAGACCTGGGAAAACTTTTGTTAAATTCCTCTATGACTTGTGATAAAATTTCTAGGATTCCAGTTTTTTAATATTAATGTCTTGGTCCATATTAATGTTTAAACTGTCTTGTTGTTTCTGTTCCTAAACTTTTGTTAAATTCCTCTATGACTTGTGATAAAAATTTCTAGGGATTCCAGTCTTTAAGTTTTCAGTCTTGTATTAAAAATGCGGGTTTACTTGTGAATTCCAAAGTTTCCCAATACTCGATATGTTACTTACAGTTGTGGAATTTCTAAGTCCAATGTCTCCTTTTTCTTTCTGACTTTTAGGAGTCGCTGATATGACTTGTGCGCTGCAGTCTCTCTGTGTGATTTGTTTCTGTGTTTTTATCACACTATATTCAAAATCACAGATTGCACTTCTCAGTGTGCCCAAAAAAATACATTGTATATTTCAGCTCCTCAGAATGAACCAATCCAATCGAATCTCGTTCAGCACTATATTCGTAGTAGCGTTTTTTCAAATTCGAAAATTACCCTCACGTGTTTCACAATATCAAATTTAATATCCACGCGTGACCTCTTACAGTGATGTCTTATAGTTGCGTCAGACTTCCGCCGGCATCCTGTGCACAACTCTTAGGATAGAATTATCTTTTCCTATTTTTCGGTCCACAGAGTACAGATAAGCGTGTGAACGCTGTTTAATGTATTTATCTGTACTGTTTTCAGTTCTGTGAATAGCTCGCTAGTCTGCATGTGTTATCGAGAACGGTGTTCAAGACACCCATCTGTGAATCATTTGATGTCCAGATCTCTCCTATCGACAGGTTTTTTCGTGATACTAGTGTGTGACAGGTGTTTTGGTCCAGTGAAACGATAAACGCATTTCATCATCATCATCATCAGTTACCATCTCCACAACGAAGGTTGGCTGTAATGGATCTCCAACGTCTTCTGTCTCTTGTCTTGGTGGTGCACTCTGATAGACTCTTTCCTGTCCATCTCTTGATGTTATCTTCCCACTTATAGCGCTGTCTTCCCCTTGCACGTTTGCCTTCAACTCTCTTTCTGTTATGGTCTTCTGCAAGGTGTTATGCCTTTTTATGTGGCCAAAGTATTTTAGCTGCCGAACTTTGACCTCCCTTATTAGTTCTCTTTTCATATCTAGATTTTCTAGGACCTCCTTATTTGTTTTCATCTCTTTCCATGGAGTAATGAATTCTGTTTAGGCCAGTATCTAGATTTTCTAGGACCTCCTTATCCATCTCTATGAAGATATGATTTTCCATTTCTTCCGTGCTTATTCATCGTCCATGTTTCTGCACCATACAGAAATGCAGAATATATATAACACTTTATGATTCTCAGTTTTAATTTGTGAGATAACTGTTTGGATGTCAGTATATGTTTCATGTTGTTGAATGTAGCTTTGGCCATTTCTATTCTCTTCTTGATTTCTGTTTCACATCTGCCATCTTCTGTTATTATATGACCAAGATATACGTAGCACTTGACTTGTTCCAGGATTTTCCCATTTACGCTTATCTTTAATGTGGGTTTATCGTCTGTTTTGCTAATTATCATATAGTTTTTGTTTTCTCAATATTAATGTCGAGTCCATATTCATGACTTATACTGTTCACTTGCTTCACTAGTTCTTGTAACTCCTGTTCGCTTTCAGCTAGCAAAACGGTATCATCTGCATATCTAAGGTTGTTTATTGACCTTCCACTGATGTTCAGTCCTGGTATTTCGTGTATCTGTTTGAAAAATTTTTCGGTGTATAAATTAAATAGGCAGGGGGACAGCACACAACCTTGTCTGACACCTCTTTTTATGTCTATGTACGGTGAATAATTCCTTCTCGATCTTACTGTGGCATTTTGCTCCCAATAAAGGTTACTGAGTATTCTTATATCTTTTCCATCAATACCTATGTCTTTGAGGCATTCAATTATTTTCTCATGATGGATTCTGTCAAAAGCCTTCTTATAGTCAATGAAGCACATATACATACTTTTTTGGACCTCTGTATATTTTTCTGCTAATATTCTTAGGCAAAATATTGCCTCTCTTGTTCCACTGTTCCGTCTAAAACCAAACTGTTCTTCTTGGATTTCGCTGTCTACTTTACTTTTTATTCTTTCTTTGTGTATGATTTTTGAGCAGTATCTTAATTGCATGACTCATCAGGCTGATTGTTCTGAAGTCTGAACATTCTGTTGCATTTGGTTTTTTTGGGCAATGTTATAAAAACTGATGTCTTCATGTCGTATGGTATATATCCTGTATTGTATATATCGTTGCATATTTCTGTGATTGTATCTATACCAAAGCTCTCCAGAGCTTCTATCATTTCAATTTTTATGTTATCCATGCCTGCTGATCTTCCTTTTTGTATCATATGAATGGCATTCTCTACTTCTGATCTGAGAATGTTTGGACCTTCATTAGAATCTGGTGATGGTTTTTTACCTCTGTTGTCCTCGAATAGTTCTTTTACGTATTCTGCCCATCTGTTTGATATGTCTTTCTCATCAAGTAATATTACACCATGTTTGTTCTTGATACAGCTTCCTCCTTGTGCAAACCGCGACCGATTTGATAATTTCTTTATTTCTTCATGCATATCTCTTGTCATGTACTTTGCTTCCAAGTCTTCTATTTCCTTACATTTTGTTTCTATCCACCATTCTTTTGCTTCTCTACACATAGTACGTATGTCATTGTCTATTGTTTTATATTCTGGAGTGTTTTTTGCTTTCTTTCTTTCTGCCATTTTATTCAAGATGTCATCTGTCATCCAAATTTGATTTTTCTTAGACTCCTTTTTAGGTAAATTTGCATTTGCTGATTGTATGCTTGTTTTTAAGCATTCCCATTTTGCGGTTGCTTTTTCTTCTGGGTTTTCTCTTCTATACTGCTCCATGCTTTCTGTCAATAACTGTTGATATTTATTTTTGACGTCGATTAAATATTTCTGTTTTATATCTGGTTGTTTCAGCGCTGATATTTCTATCTGGGGTTCCTCCTGTCTTCTGTTTCCTGCTCTTTTCAGCTTTATATTTACTTTGATGATGACTGGATTGTGATCTGAATTTATGTCGGCGCCAGGATGTGTCTTTGCACTTGTGACACTGTTCTTAAATCTATGTTTTATCATGATATAGTCGATTTGATTTCGTGTTACATCTCCTGGGCTTTTCCATGTGTATAATTTCCTTGGGTGGTGTTCAAAAAAAAGGTGTTACATATGACCAGCTGGTTTTCTTCACAGAACTGGATAAGTCTGTCTCCTCTATCATTTCTTGTCCCTAATCCATACTGTCCTACTATTTTCTTGTATTTTCCTTTTCCTACTTTTGCATTCATATCACCCATTACTATCAACACATCTGTAGATGTGACTGGTTTAAGTGTGTGTTGTAGCTCTTCATAGTATTCTTCTATTTCTTCCTCGCTGTGATCTTTAGTTGGTGCATAAGTTTGTAAGATTGATATGTCGAATGGCTTTGCTCTCATCTTTAGTAACATCATTCTGTCATTGTGTGTCCTGTATCCAAAAGTCTTGCTTCTGCAACTCCCAGTATATCGAGTTTCATGTCGGTTGCCTCTAATATAAGATTGTCCAGCTTTCCTTCTCCGTTTAGATTTCTAACATTCCATGTTCCTATTTTTAGGCTT
>JAMPIV010008804.1:0-219882 GCA_024509875.1 Oreohelix idahoensis | reverse complement strand
TGGCTGCATTTTGAATCCTGTCCAGTTTTGCTTTGTTAGAAGCTGCAGCTGAGTCATAGACTATGCTGGCATAATCCAGTTTCCCCCTGATGAAGGACTTGTAGAACATAAGCATTATTTTATTGCTGGCCCCCCATCCATTACCTTTTACAATCCTTAGTATATTTAGGGGTCCCCTACAGCTTTCTACCAAATTGTCTATATGTTTATTATAATTTAGTTGTTTATCTAAAGTTACGCCCAGAAATCTAGTTGTTGAGGAGGTACATATTTTCTGTCCTTTAATGGTTATATTGATTTTGTTATTTTTTTTTAAATTTCCTTTGCTGAAAATCATACCTACTGTTTTGTTTACATTAATTTGGAAGCCCCAACTTTTCATCCACTCTGAAACTTTGTCTATTTGATTTTGAAGTTTTTTGTAAACATGGTCCAAGTTTTTTCCAGATCGCCAAATGGCACAGTCATCTGCAAATTGTGATACTGCATTCTTTATGTCATTAAATTCATCTGCTAAATCATTTACAGCTATAGTGAAAATTGAAGGAGAGATCACTGATCCTTGAGGAATCCCATTCTGTTGTTCATATATTTCTGACCTATCATTATTCACCTGTACAGCAAAATACCTGTCCTGTAAAAAGTTTTCTAGATACCTATAGGTTTTACCAGTAATGCCAATCTTTTTCATTTTGTAAAGAGCTCCATCGCGCCAGCATTCATCATATGCTCTAGCTACATCTAGAAAGACTGCTACTGTTTTTCTCTTTCCTCTTGAACCCTAGCTTTACATCATGTTCTAATCTTACAAGCTGGTCTACTGTACTTCTGTCTGCTCTAAACCCTGACTGGTTTGGGCTATATAACTGGTTTTTTTCCAGGTAGAATTTAACTCTTTTATTCACAACAGTTTCCAGTATTTTACCTAGTTGTGATGTTAAGGAGATAGGCCTATATGAACTTACTTCATGGGCTTCCTTATTGGGTTTTAGAATGGGTACTATCATAGCTACTTTCCATGCTTTTGGTATCTTTCCTAAGTTCCAGATTTTGTTATAAAGTGAAGTTATTATGTTTATAGTTCTTTTGGGTACTTTCTTAAGGATTTCATAACTAAGTATATCTTGCCCTGAGGCAGTATTAGATTTATCTTTTATTGCATTAGTTACTTCTTCCTCTGTTATATCAGCATCTAAATAGTTTGTTTCATCTATCTGGTCTGGTATTTCTTTTAAAAACTGTATCCTAAGTCTTTCTCTTCTCTCATTTTCTTCCTGTCCAAGGCTACTTTTTGCACTGACTTTATAGAAATACTCGGCAAGGGCATTAGCTTTTTCTTTATCTGTTTCTGCTCTCTTTGGTAGTTTGATTGTTGGCATTATTGTTTTCTTATTGTTCCCTTTGATTGCCTTAAGCTTTCTCCATACTTCTCTAATTTGAGTGCTAGGTTTAAGTGACTGACAAAACTCCTTCCAGTTAGTTTCTTTGGCTTTGAATATTATTCTGTTAGATTCATTCCTAATAAGTTTATACTTATCATAATTTTCTTCTGTTCTGTTATTTCTATATTTTTGTAAGGCCCTTTTTCTTCTCTCATGAATTTCTGCACAGCTTTTATTCCACCAGGCAACTGGTTCTTTATTCCATTGAGTTTCTCTTTTCTTATTAATGTTATTTTTTTGTTTAAGGTGTTGTGGCATATTTTTATTTGGTATATACTTTATTGCTATTTTCAGAATTTCATTGGTCAGTGTTTCTGCCCACAAGTCAGTATCATCTGATTCCATGTCTTTATATTCCATCACCTCCAGCTCTGATTGGAAAGCTTCCCAGTTTGCTTTTTTATAGTTGAAGGTAGGTTTCTCTGGTTCTGGGTTTGGAATGACATTTTCATGCATGGTTATTACAATGGGCAGATGATCTGAGTTTGTGTCTTGTAACACTTCCCAATTTACATTCGCTAGGTTGTTAGTTGCTATACTTATGTCTATTGCTGAGTCTGCCCTATTAGCTTGTGGATTAATTCTTGTTGCAGATCCATCATTTAGTATTAGTAGTTCATTGTTTTCTATGAAGTCAAGTAGGCATTTTCCTGCATTATCTGTATGTTGTCCACCCCAAGCACAATGATGGGAATTAAAATCGCCTACTATGATTGTTTTGGGGCCTAGTCTGGTGCTTATGGCTAGTATTTCTTCATCTTTAATTATGCCATCTTTAGCATATACATTTAGAATTGTTAGATTGTTTGGTTCAGCTGCTATAGTAACCTGGATACCTTCTATATTGGTTGTATTAAAAACTTCCCAGTCTATGATTTTAAATTTTTCGCTAACTAAGACTGCGACACCACCTCCTCTACCTTCTTTCCTATCGTGTCTAAGTATCTTAAAGCCCTTACAACTATATCTACTATTTGGGTTTAAATGGGTCTCTTGAAGAGCATATATATCAGTAGTTAATCCTGTCTCTGATAGTAGGGGTGCAAAATTCTTTTTGATACCCCTACAATTCCACTGTATAATTTTAAATCTTTCTAAATTGAATTTTAACATCATCTATTATCCCTTTTATTTTGGTTAACTATCAATTTGCTCTTAATCTGTATTCCCTGCACTCGTGGACCCATCATCAATCAAGTTCTCTAGAAAAGCCTTATTAAAACTTATCATTGTATCCGTAACTTTTTCTGTTATGTATGGTAAAAGTGCATCAACGTGTTCTTTGATAGAGCTAGTTTCTTCTAGGTTGACCACTTTCCTATTTTCATCTAATGCTACATTCCCTTCTCTCCCTATGTTGATCTCCTGCCTTTCACTTTCCATTCTTTTTAGTATTATTTCACTTTCTTCTTTTAGTTCGGAAAGTTTGACTAGCATTATTTCATTTTCTTCTTTCAGTGCAGTCAGTTTAGCCACATCCTGGGTAATTTGGAACTGTATGGCTTTCACTTCTTGTAGCAATGCCTCTGCACTTTTCAGTGAATTCACATTTTCCAGAGTTGTAGCTGACCTGTCTGGCTTGCTGCTTTCTTTTGTTTTGTTAGTTATTTTCTGTTCTTTTGACTGCTGCGTTTTAATAGTTTTAATTTCTTCTTTAAGAGATTTTATTTCTTCTACAACTTTACTGTTTGTGTTTTTTGCGTTTTCTTTTATTTCTTTAATTACTGTTTTAAATGGTGTTCTTGTTATGATGGATTCTTTTAGTGCTTGTTTGGTTTGCTGGTACACTGGACAGCCCTGATACCTGGCACTGTGGTTCCCTTTGCAATTGGAACACTTTCTGTTCCCATTCGCCTTTTTGTAGTCGGTATCTGCCTTTGCCTTTTCACACTGTGTAGAGGGGTGGTTACTGGAGCAGTACCGACAAACTGTTCTCCCCTTACAATTGTTCCTTCCATGGCCGAATTTCAGACAGTTGGAGCACTGTAGCACAGGGGGAATGTAAGCTTCGGTGTGCTTCTTGGTTTTCCCAAATAGTAGTGTTTTAGGGGTTTCCCTCCCTTCTGCCGTTATTATAACCACTGGGGTTACAATGCTCCCTTTCACCATTATTCTGTCCACATGTACCAACTTTATGTCTGGGTTCTGTTTTGCGATGCTGTTCATAACTTCCTCGCTTGAAAGGTTAATGTTTATCCCTTTTAACACACACCTATTGGTCTCTTTTGCCAGCTCTATCTTTACTTTTATGTCGTGTGCCAGAGTCACTGTTTTTGCTTCTACTTTGAGTTCCTCTAACATCTCTTTTATTCTGTCGCTCTGATTTGGGGTAATTATTATGCCAAAATGGGTTTTTGAAATTTTGGCTATCGCCTTTTTGCCTAACACAGGATCAAGGATTTTTATAATTTTGTCTTCATCTAGTGCTTTGATCTTGACAACCTCACCAGCTACTTGTGTTATCTTTAACCGACATATGTTTTCTACATCTTTATTTTGGGAAACTGCCTGGGATGCTTTATGTCTTGAGTCTTCTTTGGTACTTTCATTGCTATTTTTTTGGTTAGAAATTTCTTCTATGGGGGCCTGACTATTCTCTTCTAGTTTATCATGCCTGGTGTCCCTATCTTTGTTTTTAACTGCTTCTGCCCACGTTTTGCCTTCACCTGACTGTGATCTAGTTAGGACTACAGGTGCCATGTTTGGTTATGAGCTATGTCCTAATTTCCTATTTGAATTTCTTTACTTATTGTTCTTTCCTATTTCTTTTAGCTCCCTTTCTTTTATTTTGTTATTAATTTAATTATTTTATTGTGCTATCTTGTTCTTATTCTTAGAAGTTTGGTCTATTTTGGTTCAAATCTTTCGATCTGGTAAATCTAAAATTCCCTTATCCACTAATATTTATTATTAATAATTGATTAACACTACTAGGATCTATGATTACAGTTTAGGATGATTCAACTTTTTGCTATTTTCTGATGAGTTAAGTAAAGTAAAAATGTCTACCGTACCACGCAATGGAAAGCACGTGGCGCCTGGGCCTATTAAAATTTATTTGTTTCTTTTTAATTCATGGCTATTCCTAGTTGCCTTCCCACTACCTGCGTATTTATGCGCTTGGTCGGCCATCTTGCGTGAATCCGTGACTTTGCGCTGATTGGCTATTTCTTCAAGCAACTTCGGTCGAAAATATTTCTCATATTTCACTTCGGGTAGGTGATCTGTGTTAGTTTCTAAACATATACTTTAGTCGTTCTCATTACTTACAAAAGCTATTGCCTCTTGAGATATCTCGTTTTAATCGGACAACATGTGGCTTTCCTTCCATATCAATCTTTCCGAGATCCGTCTGTCCTTCCTTTTTCTATGAATTTTTAAACCGCACTTTTCATCATTTTCCGAACTGTTTGACCCATTTGGGTGATCATATCCCCATAATTATAAAAGACATTGTCTTCCTGGCTATATCCACACCTGGGTCTACTCTTCCTCTATGACTCAGTGAAGTAGAATTGCCATCGGTCAGTCCGTTGATTTTAAATGAATTTTTTACTGCGTGGTCCGAACACAGATTTCCTCTCTACCCGATTGTTATGCCTAGACGATCTCCGTATAGCAACTCTCGTTTCATTGGCCGAGCTAATTAGCATTACACATGTTTCGACGGTGTTTACTAGTTTTGATTACCTAGATATCGAATCCCAATCGCATTATGCGACAAGCACGATTACTTCACCTGTTTGGTTGTACGGAAGTTTGAAAAAACAGATTAAAAATGTGAATTTATGGTCAGCAAACCAAATTGCACGTGATCACCATGGTTGTCTGTGAGTTGTTTTTATGCTGTCAGAGGAAGATATTGCACCCATTTTTACTAAAAACTTCCTTCATTTAATCATTCTATGCCCTTATATAAAAGTGTATTGAAAATAATAGGGTGGCCCTTGACTTTTGACGAGTAGTAGTTTAAGGGTAGAACCCGTCTCTGGATTGAGAAGATACTCTAATCCAGCCTATCTTTACGACTGTAATTTCTTATTAGACAATACTACTCTCCATACAGGCAATCTATACGTTTAACCACTCACACACTCGCAATTATGCGACAAAAACAGTACGCACAAACGTGGAAAACTATCCATAAATGGGTAGGGGTTTGACCGACGCACTAAGTTAGGTTTTTTTGTTAAGTTTATTATCACATAAACTTCACAACATCAAACATTTAAATGTTTCAATGTAATAGTGTTTACAGACATAGGAAAATAACCCAAGAATGCCCTCCCCCTTGTTGAGAAAAAGAAGGATCCCAAAGGGAGGTAATAACCCAAAAGGTCAAAGATTAGCACTAGGGTATTGAACAGACAGTACAGAAAAGAACAAGTCCCACTACAATGATATCCAGTAAAACTATTAAACAATAGTAAAAAAAAAAAAAAAAAAACAGAAGTTTGCAGGTATAATGTTTCCTGTAGCAAATGAAAAAATATTTCACTCTTTCTCTCTTTCTCTGTTATACTTGGCCACTCATTCGTTCCTTACCTACTCTGGTGAAAAACATGGGTTTTGACAAATAATCCAGGAATGTGTCTATAAAGTCCAGTAATTGGTGTCATCCGAATCGGGCCCCAGTTCCTCCGATATTAAGTAAACTTTACACGGGAAACGCCTAATAGGTGATAGGTTTCTGGATACACAAGTTGTCCACTAGGTTGGTTAATGCCGGAACTCTCTGAGATATGTCATTCCCAGTAAACAGCAGGAAAACATATGATTGCAAAATAAACTACTGTCAATTCTGATGGTGATGATACTCCTATCGGTTTGCTCTGGGTGAATACCGATTATGAACAGCGTTTTTTAAGTATTGATTGGGCATCTCTTGGGGCATGTATACTTAAAACCTTATCCCCTGTCATGTCTATATTGTGATTTCTATCTTCTTCTTTGATCCTTAGCAGCCGACCATCAAAGCAGTCAGTGGCCATCACGCCTAGTGGCGTCTTGTAGGGCAACAACAAATTGATTCCACTTTGCTCTGTCGGTGACCATCCTTCGTACAGTGCCCCAACTCTGGTTCATTCTTTGCATCTCAGCCTCCACAGTCCTCCGCCAGGTTGTTTTTGGTCGGCCTCTCTTTCGTTTTCCTTCAGGGGTCCAAAGCATAGCTGTTCTTGTGATGGCATCGGGGTCTCTTCTGAGGACATGACCAACCCAGCTCCAGCGTCTGCCAGCTATGATGGTGTGCATGTCCTCTTGCTTGCTACGAGTAAGCAGATCTTGGTTAGTGATGGTATTCGGCCAAAAGATTCGGTGAATTTTTCTTTGGCATGTTGTGTGAAAAGAGGACAATTTCGACATTTCCTTCTCTGTAACTCTCCAGCATTCCGCACCATAGAGAAGGACAGAAAGCACACAGCTCTGATATAATCTTAATTTTGTGCTTGTGCTGTATTGGGAGGACTTCCAGATGTTGTTTAGGCTAAAGAAGGTTGTTCTTGCCTTATTCATTCTGATGTTGATGTCTTTGCCTGCCCCGCCGTCTGGTGTTACTATGCTTCCTAGGTATGTGAAGGTATCTGTCTGTACCAATTGCTGATTCCTTACTGATATGGGCTCAGGGTTGCTCACATTGAGCGTCATGACCTCAGACTTCTTTAAATTGATGTTCAAGCCCACCTGCTGGCTAAACTTATTAAGTCTATCCGTTTTTTCCTGGATGTGTTGATGTGAATGTGCTAGTAGTGCAATGTCATCTGCATATTCTAGATCTTCCAATGTAGAAAATGTTGTCCATCTTATTCCTCTTGGACTGCCCTCTGTTGTCTGGCGCATCACCGTCTATGACTGTTAAAAATAGAGTGGTTGATAAGGGGCATCCCTGTCGTACTCCTGTCTTCACCTCAAAGGTTAGGTTGCTCTGCCCAACACTACACGATCGCCAGAGCTGTTGATGATTGATCCTAAGTATTCGAATTCATTAACACTTTCCAGTTCTTCGTTATCAATTTCAATTTCTGGTTTGGTCTTTACTTTGTCTGTTGTCAATACTTTGGTCTTCTTGGTGTTTAGGTATAGATTCTGGGCCTCGCTGTGTTTTTTGGTAGACAGAATTAATTGTTCAAGTCCTTCTGGGTTGGTCGATAGGAGGACTGTGTCGTCAGCATATCTGATTTCTGGGATCTGGTACCCGCCGATGTTAAATGAGTCAAACTCTGTGTGTTCTTGGTCATCTCTTACGTTTCTCATGATATTCTCGGCATAAATGTTAAACAGGTAAGGGGAAAGGGTACAGCCGTGTCTTACTCCTTTCTGTACTTCAAACCATTCTGATGTTTCCCCCTCTATTCTTACGGCTGCCTGTTGTTCTTGGTACAGCAGTGCGATGAGTTGTATAAGGTGGTTTGGAAATCCCATATTTTCCATAATAGCCCATAATTGCTGATGTTGTACACAATCGAAAGCTTTGGTGTAATCAATGAAACAAGTATGTAGGTCAACGTTGAATTCTCTACACTTTTCTATGATGATCCTCATGTTGAATATATGATCTCTAGTGCCTCTACCTGGTCGAAAACCCGCCTGTACTTCGTTTATTTCTGTTTCTAGCTTTTGTTGCATCCTTTTCATTATGATTTGTAATAGTATTTTGCTGGCATGGCTTATAAGAGCTATAGTTCTGTAGTTTGTGCACAGTTTCAGGTTGCCCTTTTTTGGCAAGGGTATGTAAATTGATCTTTTCCATTCCTTGGGCCAAATTCCGCTTTGCCAGATCTTGCAGCATAATGCATGGTATATACGAGCGCTGCCTTCTCCTCCTGCCTGTATCATTTCAGCTGTTATTTCATCACAACCCGGAGATTTTCCACTTTTTAAGTGTTTGATTGCGTTCCGGACTTCCTCTATGGTAGGTTCTGGTTCACGTTCCGCTTCATTCATGACGTTGTTATCTGCCGCTTTGTTTATTTCCGTATACATTTCTTGACAGTACTCCTTCCATCTGTTCAGAATATCTTTACGTTCTGTTAGAGTGTCGCCTTTCTTGTCGTTTATTGCTCGAAGTGATGATTTAAAGTTGCTGTTCTTCAATGTTCTTACTTCAGAAAACATATTCTTACTCAATCCCTGTTCCCGCATTTCCTCTATTTTCCTGCAGGTGTCGTTTATGTATTGTTGTTTGTCTTGTCTGACTCGTTTTTTAATCTGCTTTGTGTATTCCTTGTACAACTCCTGATTTTCTGTATCTTTTTTGGACTTCATTTTTCTTCTCTCTACCACCAACTTCAGTGTTTCGTCTGAGATGTATTCTCTTCTCTTTATACTTCTTTTAGGAATTAACCTCTGTGCATTTGTAATATAAACATCTCTGATGTTATTGGCAAGTTCATCTGGTGTCATTTCCTCCTGTACTGCCATAAGAATGTCAAATTTGTTCTGAATATCGACACTGTACTCTTCTGGTATTGCGCTTGTGTCATAACGTATTACTTTGTCGCTTGTAACGACTTTTTTCAATTTGATCTTGAAGTTTGCAGCAAGAAGTTCATTGTCGGAGTCACAGTCTGCTCCTGGGAGCGTCTTGATGGATGAGATACAAGATCGCCACCTTTGTTGTATTAAGATGTAATCTATTTGGTTCTTGCTTTTTCCGTCCGGTGACGTCCATGTATATAGTCTTCTAGGGTGTTGCATGAAAAGAGTATTTGTGATGACTAGGTTGTTTTCTAGGCAGAATGTTGTCAAGCGTTCTCCTCTCTCATTTCTCTGACCCAATCCATGACTTCCTTTCACTCTTTTTTCATGTTCTAATCTTTCGTTTCCAACTTTGGCATTAAAATCTCCCATTATTATCCTAATATCTTGCTTATTTGCTTTCTCTAATGCGTGTTGCAGTTCATTGTAAAAATATTCAATTTCCTGTTCTTCAGCAGCTGCTGTTGGCGCATATGTTTGTATAAATGTGATGTTCTTTCTTTTTCCTTTCAGTCTGATTGTGACAATGCGGTCATTTATGGTTGAACCTACCAGGAGTAAAACTCCCACTGGCATAGCTCTGGGGATTGTCAGGGTACGCAAGCTGCCATACCGCTACAAGGTATAGGTACCATTGATGGCAGTGTGATTTCTATAGTAAGTTTTTAATTCAAGCCTTTGTTGTTCGTACGTTTTACAGTGGATCAGGTAGTGGTCTATGTCATTCTCTTCCTGACATTTTTGGCAGTTTGGTTCCTCTATCATAAAGTATGCTGCACCGAGACGGAGACGCCGCAGTTTTTTGTTTGATGGTATCTTTAATTCTTCTCTGACCTGGCACGTCCTCGTTGGTTCTTTCTGCAGTTTGAACGCGTGTCTGCCTTTTCTCATTTTCTTCCATTGTCTTCCATTCCTTGTTTATAGTTATCTTAACTTGGCTCTTGATCTCCGACCTTCCCAGTCCTGCTCTTATATTGTTTTTACTTGTTATTCCATTCTTGGCGTTCTGATCTGCCAACTCGTTACCAGCAATACCTATGTGTGCTGGAACCCACACTAGCCTCACACTACATCCTCTGTTCCCTAGTGATGTATTAATTGCTAGAATTTCTTCCTTTATGTCTGGCCAGCTACATTTACCTGAGTGTTCTAGTGCTTGTAGTGATGATAGTGAGTCTGTAAATATCGTAACAGCTTCTGGCGGGTTATCTTCGATTATTTCTAAACTTTTTAGAATTGCTACCATCCCTACGGTAAAAATCGAAGCCCCTTCAGTTACACTGTAGCTCTTTTTAATTCCCCATTGTGGTATTACAACTCCGGCATTTACTTGCCCACTATCACCCTTGGATCCATCAGTGTAGACGGCCAGACTTTGTTTAGTTAGTTGATCTATGAACTTTCTACTTATCATTTTGGCTTCCTTATCTTCTATGATTTGTTTGATCTTTTCAGTAAGTGAGTAGTCTATAAGTAGTGTTTTTAGTTCCCGGGGTGGTATTTTGCTTCTGTATTTATTACTATTTTCAATTGTGTTTGATAGTTCTTTGAACTGCGTTAGATCTTCTATAGTTCTCCACCCTGTTGGATATCTATCTTTATTTAAGGGGACGTCTCATACACTTGGTTGGTTTTTGACAAATGCTTTATATGCTGGGTGGGGAACTTCTTGTGCTACTTTACTCCAATGATTTAATCTTTGTTCTTTCCGTCTTAGACCAAGGGGTGGTAGCCAAGAGCTTCTTCTAGCGCTTCTACTGGTGTTGATATACATGCACCTGTTTTGGTTCTCATGGCTGCATTTTGAATCCTGTCTAGTTTTGCTTTGTTAGAAGCTGCAGCTGAGTCATAGACTATGCTGGCATAATCCAGTTTCCCCCTGATGAAAGACTTGTAGAACATAAGCATTATTTTATTGCTGGCCCCCAATCCATTACGTTTTACTATCCTTAGTATATTTTACTTCAGTAACTGATGAAACGACCACAATTAGGAAACCGCTAGCCACTGGGCTTTGGTCACGCACAGTATTAAGAAGAAACAAAACATTTCTAACATGACAAATCCTAGGCTAACACGAAACCAGAATTGGTTTTTGGAACGTCAGAACTTTGAATGAGGCAGGAAAGCTGAGACAAATCACAGCAGAGATGAGGAACTACAAATTACATATCCTGGGAATAAGCGAGAGCAGATAGACAGGGATGGGGAGAATAAAAACAGCTACAGTGGAAACAGTACTTTATTCCGGTAGAGAGGATGGTCAGCACAACGAAGGTGTAGCCATTATCCTGAAGAAAGGAATGGAAAGATCTTTACTGGAATGGAAACCCATCAACAACACACTGATATGAGCAAGACTGAGAGGAAGATTCACCAACACCACAATTATACAATGCTGTGCACCAACAAACGACAGCGATGAAGAGATCAAGGACGAGTTCTATCAACAGGTACAAAAGAAAATGGAAACTGCACCCAGGTACGATCTTATTATAGTAATGGGAGACCTAAATGCGAAAGTTGGAACACATAATAATTATAACGGAAGAGTAATGTGGAAATGCGGCAGTGGAACAGTAAATGAGAATGGGGACAAATTAACAAGCTTCTGCAGTATTAACAACCTGGTCATCGGAGGAACACTTTTTCCACACAAAGAAGTGCACAAGTTAACATGGGAATCACCAAACGGACGAGACAGAAACTAGATAGATCACATAATGATCAATGGTAGATAGAGACATGCACTACAAGACGTGAAAGTAAGAAGAGGCGCAGATGTGGGAAATGATCATCACCTAGTAATAGCAGGACTGAAGGTGAAACTCAGAGCTGCTGGACCAGTTGCAGTCAAACAGAAAAGATATAACATCACGAAACGTAAGGACCCCTCACCAGAAAAACCTTCGTAGTCAACGTAAAGAGACGATATCAGATTACCAAAAGCCAGGAAAGAACAGAGACCGAGGTTGTCGACCAGAAATTCAACACCATCTCAACAATATACAAGGAAAGCAGCAAGTCATGCCCAAGATTCCAGAAAAGAAAGAGCCAAGACTTGATAACACCAGAAACGCTAAACACCATAGCGAAGAGAAAGGAAATGAAGAGAAAGAAAACAGAAGCTAAGTCTCCCAGGTTAAAGGCAATATATAGTGAACAGTACAGTCAGCTGGACAAGGAAGTAAAACGTCAAACCCGTGCTAACAAAAGGACATTTCTGGATGACCTCGCAAGACAGGTAGAAGAGGCAGCACTGAGACATGAACAAAGCACAGTTTATAAAATAACTAAAACTATCAGTGGAAAACGAGGTGCAAATAACATAACGTTAGTAAGAGACAAGCAAGGAAATCTCATCACCACAGCACAGGGGCAGGAAACAAGATGGGCAGAGCACTTCAGAGAAACACTGAATAAGGAACCACCAGAGACTCAGCTGAATGTTCCTGAGGCTGAAAGGGACTTAGACGTAAATACAGACATTCCACGAAAAGAAGAAATTATCACAGCTATCAAAAGGTTAAAAAATGGAAAAACGCCTGGTCATGACAATCTAAATGCTGAGTTATTCAAGGCAGACCCTGAACTAGCAGCAGAACTATTAGAACCACTATTTGCACAAGTCTGGGAAACTGAGACAACACCAACAGAGTGGAGTAAAGGAATAATTGTCAAACTGCCCAAGAAGGGCGACCTTGCAGACTGCAACAACTGGAGGGGAATTACTCCCCTCTCTGTTCCCAGCAAAATACTAGGCAGGATAATCATCCAGAGAATTTCAAAAGCAGTTGACCATAAACTGAGGAAAGAACAAGCGGGATTTAGAAAGAACAGAAGATGTGCAGTTCATATATTCACCGTCAGGAACATTATAGAGCAGTGCTCAGAATGGCAGAGACAGCTGTACATTA
Organism: Oreohelix idahoensis; assembly: GCA_024509875.1. Classification (NCBI taxonomy): domain Eukaryota; kingdom Metazoa; phylum Mollusca; class Gastropoda; order Stylommatophora; family Oreohelicidae; genus Oreohelix; species Oreohelix idahoensis. Next base: position 207,047 of record JAMPIV010008804.1, on the reverse strand, counting down.
ACTTTGTTGACTTTGAAAAGGCTTTCGACAGCATACACAGGGACAGCCTATGGAAAATACTGAGGGCTTTTGGAATTCCCAGCCGCATTGTCTCCATCATACAAAGCCTCTATTCTAACTTCCCGTGCAGTGTTGGATTGAGTAATGTAACTTTCGAAGTGAAAACAGGCATACGACAGGGATGCCTCTTATTAACAACATTATTTTTGACAGCCATAGATTGGGTGATGCTCCAGACAACAGAGGGCAGTCCAAGGGGAATTAGATGAACAACGTTTTCTACGCTGGATGACCTGGAATATGCAGATGACATTGCACATTTACATCAACACATCCAAGAAAAAACCAATAGACTGAATAAGTATAGCCAGCAGGTTGGTCTGAACATCTATCTGAAGAAGACAGAGTTTCTGAAACTCAATGTGTGAAATCCTGAGCCAATAACAATAAGGAACCAGAAGTTAGAACAGACAGACATATTTACTTACCTAGGATGCACAGTAACACCAGACGGCGGAACATGCAAGGACATTTACAACAGAATAAATAAGGCGAGAACAGCCTTTGCTAGTCTCAACAGCATTTGGAAGTCTTCCCAGTACAGCACAAACACCAAATAAAGACTGTATGAGAGCTGTGTACTTTCTGTGCTTCTCTATGGTGCGGAATGCTGGAGAGTAACAGAGAAGGAAATGTCGAAACTGTCCTCCTTCCACATAATCTGCCTAAGGAAAATTCTCAGAATCTTGTGGCTGAATACTATCAGCAAGCAAGAACTGCCTATTCAGAGTAACCAGGAGGACATGCACACGATCAAAACTGGCAGACGATGGAGGTGGGTTGGCCACGTCCTCAGTAGGGACCCTGATACCTATGCTATGGACCCTCGAGGGAAAGCGAAAGAGAGGCCAACCAAAAACAACTTGGTGGAGAACTGTGGAAGCCGAGATGCAAAGAATGAACCAGAGTTGGGGCATTGTACGAAGGATGCCGCCGACCGAGCAAGGTCGAATCAATTTGTTGCTGCCCTACAGGACGCCACCAGGCGTGATGGCCGCTGACTGCTTTGACGGTTGGCTGCTATGGATCAAAGAAGAAGAAGACTATATAATTACACACAATGAAAATATAATGCGCATTCTGCTCTGTCACTTTATCCGTCACTCATAGCATTTATTTAGTCAGTTAAACCGTATACTCTAGTGAAAATTAGTTGATGGATTCTTTATATTAAGCTGAACCACTGGTAAGAAAATATATACGCGTTGCTATTTCGCTAGTCTTAACGCTAGGGACTCACATTGAATAAAATAGTAACTCTCTAACACATTAAACACTTAAGCACAACTTATATTATTATTATTACCAGAAAACCCGAATAATCCCCATGCAGGCCATTAAGCACTATTTCACATAGGTTCTAGCGTGCGCGTTAAGATTATCCAAAATTTCTTGTGAGGCTTGATAACTTACTTAATAGTGCAGGCAGTATATATACAAATTTTGCGTGATCTCTCTGAAAGATGGCAAAAGTCACACCTTGGACGTTTCAGGAGAAATCCGCAAGCTGGCTTAACGAGATAAAAGATTCTACGGTTCGCTCACTCGCTATGCCGAGCGGCATCAGAGAACCGTCTCTTGCGAGCGAAGCAGCTTATATTATCTCTCCTTTTTTAGATCAAATACTTAATTCCCCTGAAAATGTCGGACATCAAAGATGACCCGGGAAATATTATAATCGCCCTTGAAGTTGCTACTAAGTCTGATCAGTTTCATCACGGGCTTTCTGTCACTTCCGATGATTGACATGTCAACTCGCGTGAGAACTCTGTTAAAAAGACCAGTTCGCTCCCCTATTATCGGGCGTGATGCGAATAATAGGTAAACACTCGTTAACGCGAGAAAGACAGGAAATAATAGGCGTGGCTAAAATGTCAGTCCACAGACAGCGAATTGCGTGGGTTTTTGCGTAGCAAAACGTGTACACTAATGAGGAGCAACGGTGGACGCATTTATGTAACCTATTTACTTATACACGTCACAGGCAAACAGTTCAGAACTTTGGCCAATGGGAAGGCAGAACGTGAAATTGATCACCTAATAAATGATCATGCTGGGAATGAAGATGCCATTGTGTACACTGATAGGTCGGTAATCCGTAGTGAGAAATCAGGGGGGGGGGGGGCCCTTCTCTGCCAGTGTAAAGGGCAGAATCTTGACTTAACATTGCGAGGATTACATGATAACAATATCCAGCATGAGAATGGAGGTAGAGGTAGCTACTGCAGCCTTAAGATGGCTGTCTCAAATTTCATTAACAAGGGCAGTTTTTGTATTAGACTGACAATCCATGCTTCTGAAGGTCCAAAATGGATGACTCCGGCTTGAATGAAAAACCTCCATGGAAGCCTCGAATCTTCAGGAACTAATGTGAATCTACTGTCCTGGTCATGCAGATGTACGCTGCAATGAAAGAGCTGATAGACTAGCTTCAAGAGCACATACAGAAGATGCATTGGATATAGATAAGGGAGACATACTGGAGGCAATTAATGATCACTTATAAGAGAATCACTAATTAGAGAATAACACGGCAACTGATGAATCATCAAGGCTAAGATTTATGGAATGTGGCATCAAATGCAAGACCAGCAGGGATGGACACATGAGAGGATGCATCCGGCGTATATACACCCAGCGCGTAACAGGAACTATCGGCATTCATACCCTTTCACATTTGTTGAGAGAGACTGAGCACCTATGCGTTTGCCCGGAGTGCAATGACGTCGACTTTTATCAAAAATAACAATAGCAATTATCTTCTGCGCAATGAGACGTCTGCGTTCGGTTTCTTTAGATTTGGGCATTTTAAGTAACAACTTCTTCCTCTAGAACCCGGGTTCCCAACCAGTGTTTTCTGGGGGTGGGATGGGGAAAGGGGGGGGGGGGAAGAAGGGGGTCACCGCGGTTATTTTTAGTTGGAATTATTTTTTATAGGAAATTTCACCACGAAGGTTTTTAACACTTACTTATTTCAATATGGCACTGCAATATTCTACTAGTAGTTGTAACACTGATTTTTGATAAATGAAAGGAACAGTGGCGTATTCTCTATGTGCGCTGTGTGTGCTGCACACACCTATGCCCGAAGGAAAATAAAAATGTAATGTATTATTCTATAAATTATTTCTCTTATAATGTTCTGCTTTCGGACCGCACGCATCAGGGTAACGGATTTTCCCGCATAGAATCTACGAGTATATCTTGTTTCAGTTTCCCAGACGCGTTTTATAGTGCAGTTTTTTTGGTTGGTAGCAATCGCCCGAAGTTTCTCGGGTAATTCCGTCACTGTGCATGCTGCACCTTTCGGTTTTACGTTTGAAGACCGGTTTGTGTGGATCGGGGTCATGGCCAGATAAGTCAATACAATACGAACATGCGTGCGGTGGTCGTGCAGCTCTCGAGTTGTAAAAATCGGCTGTGTCCGTCCAGTGTTTTTTGTGATTAATTTTTGTTAGTTGCCGGGAATGCAGATTATTACAGTGACAGTGAGTTTCAAGTTGTAAGTTAATTAGTATTTCGGAGATAATTGACATATACCCCTAATAACTATCGTTGCGTAATTGAATATAGTTGGTTTTTAAATTAAGAGGGGAAGAAGTTAAATAGTAGGCGTACATATTCATTTTAAGTAGCAGCACGCCTAGCTCGCATTACCAGGATACGCCACTGGAAAGAAAGTGACTTAAGGTACACCGCGTCGGATACTTAATAAATATTAAAAGCCCGCCGTGATCATACATATTAAACATTTTATATTATTTTAATTATTTGCTATGGTGGGACTTTAATATTTTTTTCAAATTTCCGCCGCGGCGGACCTTGATTCACTCCCTAAAAATAAAATATACAAATGCAGTGTTATCTTTAGAATAAAATTCTATGTTACAAATAGTAAACTGAAAAAAATATTCACTTTGATGCAAAATTCAAAATCAAAATTCATTTTTAATCGGTGTCTCGATGTTTAAATAGCAGACTGTCGAATACGGACCGTCGAATAAAGATGAGTTGCTCTCTTAACGCAGTTCAAGATCACCCCGTATGTTTTGCTGACGCCGCCATCTTTGCAGTGATGTAATTCAGTAATGTCCGCGATGGGTCGTCTGAATCAAACTGGCGCGAACGTAGTTCGCCAATAGTCACCCACCTTTAGTTGGCGCCATGATGGAAATCAGCCACTCTCTGTCGAGCGCTGGTTAGCTACTGCTTGCACTTTCTAAAATCTAAAGAGCGTCAGTAGGACGTCATAAGTCCGTGCTGTCGGTCGGCTTTCTGCATCGCTATTATCGTTTCCCGAAGGAAAACAATTTATTTGGCTAATTATTTATTTATATTTTTATTGTTATACTATTAGTATTAATAGGTGTATTATTTTAATAAAATATTGAGCCAAATGGCAGTGGTGCACCACTTCACATACCTAGGGTCTACCATCAATGACAAACTCTCACTGGATACAGAAATCGACAGCCGCATTGGCAAAGCTGCAGCTACCTTTGCCCGCCTCACATCGCGTGTTTGGGGAAACTCTAAACTCACAATGAAGACCAAAGCTGCGGTATATAATGCCTGCGTCACCAGCACACTCCTATATGGCAGCGAGACCTGGACGACCTATGCTAAGCAAGAAAGAAGGCTCAATACCTTCCATTTGCGGTGTCTACGCCGCATCCTCGGCATCTCGTGGAAAGATAAAGTGACAAATGTCGAGGTGTTGTCACGTGCTGGCCTTCAAAGTATGTATACGCTGCTTAGACAGCGCAGACTTCGCTGGCTTGGCCATGTTCGCCGCATGGAAGATGGTCGCATCCCAAAAGATATCTTCTACGGACAATTAGCAGATGGCAAGAGAACAGTTGGGCGACCACAGCTGAGGTTCAAAGATGTGTGCAAGAGAGATATGAGGGCACTGGACATGGATCCAGCAACATGGGAGGATGAAGCTGCCGATCGCACAAAGTGGCGATGCTATTTACGGCACCACCTCAGATTGGGCGAAGAGAGGCTCACACAAGAAGCAGAGGTGAGGAGAAAACGTCGAAAGGAGCACCAGGAAAATAAGCAGTTGAGGGCTGTCACCTCAGGGGCGCATTCCCATAGTCAGTTATGACTGAAGTGGCTATTATTATTATTATTATTATTGAGCCAAGTGACTAACGCTACACATTATTAAACATTTAATTTAAAAAAAAAAATATTACTGTACTATCTCCAGGACTTCCCCATAAAGTAGTTTAGAACTATACTTTTATTCAGGCATTCTACCGTGTTAGTTTCCCTTGAGGTTCCTCTTCCCCAGGTCCTCTTGTGAGCATCGTGTCTTTCTTCTCGCTGTGCCGCCTTGGCGCTTTTGTACTGCTGCATTCTTGTGGTTGTTTTGGGGTTCCCGTTTTATACGTTTTTACTGATAAATAGGGATGTTCCTTAACGTTCTCGATTTGAAAAAAAAATTGGTTATATGTTCTTTTTCGTTCTCGGCTTGATCTGGATTATGCTGGAAGATGCTGGCATGACAATTACAATTGATAGAATTCGAGAAACGCGAATAGATAATAAAAATACTTACTTACTTAGTCGTTCCCCTTCTACCGTGAGGTGTAGAGGTTTGGAAGAGAGAGCGCCAGACTATCCTATCGGCTGTCTTCCTCCTGGCCTGGTTCCATTCTAGTCCTCGGTCCTTCAAAGATTGTCTAATGTTGTCCTCCCAGCGGACTCTGGGTCGTCCTCGGGATCTGGATCCTTGGCTCTTTGTTTCCCATGCTTGTCGTGGTATCCGATCTTCTCCCATTCTGCAGACATGGCCAAACCATCTTAATTGGGACTGTTCTACTTGGGTCTGCTGGGGGTAGGATTTATGGCCTTGACGTATCGTCTGGTTGCGTACCATGTCTCTTCTTGTTACTTCAACCACCTTCCTCAGATACCTCATTTCTGAGGTTTTAATAAAAATACACAAAGAAAATATTTTTTCGCGAAAGAGAATTAATTTTTATTTAAATTTTCAGAAATCCGTTCCCATGGAGAGAAAACGTAAATATTCAGAAAACTATCTAAAATTTGGCTTTACCACCTTGATCAGCAATGGCATAGAGAAGCCACAATACGTCTTGTGCAATGTTGTTCTCGGTGCTGAATCTATGAAACCTTCAAAACTCAAACGTCACGCAGAGACAAAACATTCAGAACATACTAAAAAGGATTTGGAGTTCTTTCGACGCCATGAAACTGGTCTCAGACGTCAGAGACTTGGTCCTACAGGAAGTTTTCAGCAACAGAACACAGCGACAGTGCAAGCATCATATTAAGTCGCATTGAAAATTGCCAAAAAAAAAAAAAAAAAAAAAACTTTACACGATTGGAGAAACGCTCATCAAACCTTGCATGTTGAAGATGGTGACGTTAATTCTTGGGGAAGCCAGCGAGATAGATGTGACAAATATCTCTGTCCAATAACACTATTCAGAGGCGCATTTCAGATATGTCCGTAGACGTGAAAGAGCAGGCTTTGAATGAAATCAAAGTTTCTCCATTGTTTTCTTTTCAAGTTGATGAATCAACGGACGTAAGCTGCTTGTCTTTGTGAAATATATTCATTCAGATGTCATCAAAGAAGAGTTCGTGTTTTGTAGTGCAGTTGAAACTATTACAAAAGGTGAAGATATTATGGAGAAGATAAATACCTTTTTTATCTGCTTACCTTTTTTTGAAACTGGAGGACTACAGTGGAAAAAACGTCTGTGGGGTTTGTACAGATGGAGCACCAGCTATGCTAGGGTCAAAGTCGGGCTTTCTGACAAAAGTGAAAGAACTTGCTCCCCAAGCAAAGGGCATTCACTGCATGATTCACCGATATGCTCTTGCCAGTAAGACTCTTCTAGCTCCTCTACAAGAGGTACTTGATTCTCTGATCAAAATTGTGAATTACATTAAATCTTGAGCCCTCAACAAACGTCTGTTTAAAGAACTCTGTAAAGACATGAATTCTGATCACGAGGTTCTTTTTTTCTACAATGCCGTACGCTGTTTGTCGAAAGGGAATGTTGTCAATCGTGTTTTTGAGTTGAAAGATGAAATCAAGTTGTTCCTGGAAGTGCAAGGGAAATATGACCTTGTGGCTTACTTTAATGATGAAGCTTGGAAGAAAAGAGTTGCTTACTTAGCAGACATTTTAGACCAGCTAAATAAGCTGAACCTAAAACTTCAGGGAAAGGAAACACACATTATCCAAATTCAAGACAATCTTCAGGCATTTGTATCCAATCTGCAAAACTGGCGTCCGAAAGTACATCTTGGAAACATTGCCATGTTGGAAAAACTCTGCAGTGTGGTAGAGGAATCTGAAGGTGAACTGGATGAGAATCTGAAGGAGGAGATTACTGGGCACCTTGAATCCCTTGAAAAGGAATTTCAGCGGTACTTCCCTGAGCTTACAGAAGAAGAAGCTACACTGGTACGAAACCCATTCTCTGCTTCCCTGAATGTAGCCAGCATTAACGATGAAGTACAGGATGAATTCTTGGATCTCCGGAACGATTCCTTGGCGCGTAATTTGTTTTATGAAAAATTGCTGACTCAGTTCTGGTGTTCTATGTATCAGGCATATCCAAATGTCACCATCCTTGCCTTTCGAGTTTTACTTCCATTTGCCTCTACATATCTCTGCCAGAGTGGATTTTCAACGCTTCTTCATATCAAAACAAAGGCAAGAAACAGACTGAATGTTCAGGATGACATGAGGTTGGCTTTAACAAACAACCAGCCGCGAATTTTGAAGCTGGGTGCCCAGATGCAAGTACAACCATCGCATTAAATATACTACTCGTCAAAAGTCAAGGGCCACTTAGAAAAACCTTGGTTGAAACCATAAAACAAATCTGATATAAACGTAATTGGTATCAGTCAAAACGGCATTTATTGAATACCAAATTGACATTTCACGTAAAGAAATGGAAACACACATTCAAACGCAATGAAGCTGTGAAGTGTGTCACCCACCTTTTCAAAAGTAGCACAATAGATATTGGACAAATAGCCATTTCAAAATCGGGTATGACCACCGTTTGCAGCAAGGCATTCAAGACACAGTAGACGCATCGAGTCCACAAGGGTCCGAAGAGTATCCTGAGGAACAGCTTGCCATTCCTGAAGCAGAAATGCAGTCAGCTGTGCAACATCCATTGGCAGGGGATGATTTGTTGACAATCTTCGACCAAGGACATCCGAGAGGTGCTCAATCGGAGAAAGGTCAGGTGAATGAGCTGGCCACGCCATCCTGATGATCCCATGTTGCTGAATAAACTCATTCACCACACGAGCTCGATGGGGTCGAGCGTTATCATCTTGGAGGATGGCATTACCACCTATGGCCTCCAGAGCAGGCTGAACAATTGGTCTCAAGATTTTGTTCTGGTATCTTGGGCCGGTCAAGTTGTCTTGGATGATGTAGAGTGGGGTCCTGCCGTGTCTGTAGAAGCCTCCCCCGACCATGACAGAACCCCTACCATAACGATCCACCTCTTGAATTGTGACATCAGTAAATCGCTCTCCTGGTCGTCTCCAAACTCGAATCCTGCCATCATTGAATGACACAGTGAAGCGAGATTCATCAGTGAAGAGAACTTGACTCCATTGTTGCCTTGTCCATCGGATGTGCTCGCGACACCAAGCAACACGGGCTCTGCGATGAGCAGGAGTAAGAGGGATTCTGACTGCAGGACGTCAAACAGCCAGTCCAAATTCATGTAAACGTCTGCGAATGGTGCTTGACTGACATTAACGTTTACAGTTTGTCTCAGCTGGCATCTTAGAGTGGAGTAAGTCACTGTTTGATGGCGCAGGGCTGACAACAAGAGGTACCGGTCATCATGTCTATTGGTGCATCTAAGGCGACCTGGCCGGTGGCGATCCTCCACACTTCCTGTGGCCTGAAATCTCTCCAAAATTCTTTGGATAGTAGAGTGTGACACTGCAAGCCGTCTAGCAACCTCACGGACAGATAAACCACTTTCAACCCACGCTATAGCCCTCATTCTTTGTAAGGTGTCAAGACTTCTTCTCGGTGGCATGGTTTTTGCAAGTGATGAAACTACCCTAAGTCTGCTGATTGTAAAACAAATTAAGAGTGAACTCTGTTCATGAAAAGTCGCCATTGCACGTGGAATGTCAGTCAGCACGATTACTTCACCTGTTTGGTTCTACGGAAGTTTGAAAAAACAGATTAAAAATGTGAATTTATGGTCAGCAAACCAAATTGCACGTGATCACCATGGTTGTCGGTGAGTTGTTTTTATGCTTAACGCGCATAGAGAACTGTCAGAGAAAGATATTGCACCCATTTTTACTAAAAGCTTCCTTCATTTAATCATTCTATGCGCTTATATAAAAGTGTATTGAAAATAATAGGGTGGCCCTTGACTTTTGACGAGTAGTATATTAGGTTAATTAAATATTAGGTTAGAATTGTATTCTGAAAAATCTATTTTTAATGTGTTTTCTTTACCCTATTAAAAATTCCCTTTTATGCAAATGTGGCGGGGGTCGCAGGTTACTTGGATATTATAAAAGGGGGTCTCGACCCGAAAAAGGTTGGGAAACACTGCTCTAGAAGATGCATGTATTTATTGACATTATTATAATCATCATGATCATTTCCTTTTGTGCTCCTTACGGACTATGGGGCCATCATTGTAGCTAGTCCCCTTGCAGGAAGCCTACACCCAGCAGTCACATGCTCCTGCAACATTGGTTTATGTGGCAATTTGTTTGACATGATGAGGTTACCAGTCGCATGCACAACCTCATGTTAGTCATCTTGTACGATATACCCAATGGAGCAATAGATCTATTATTTCTTTGTCTCATAAGAGATTCCCCCGGGAACTAAACAAAGATATTGACATTATGGTGCTTTGAGAATCGTAGCAGACCCAATGCTTTTATGTACTTTTTCTCAGCTTTCGAAGTCTTGGTACCATTCTCAATCCTCCTCTGGTGTGGATGCAGCTAACTATCTCCAGATCAACACGGCTGTTTATTTGACTGTACTTCAGCGTTAATCTCGCAATAGGTGCTTTAAGATTTCAGAATGCGTAGGCTTCTTTGTTACTGATGCCCTAATCATGCAGACTTGGTCTTGAGTTGTTTCAGTTATCTGTGGCTGTCAAACGCAGTCTGTACACGATAGGTAGTGCGTGAGCAATGCACGGGTACTTCTTCTTCTTCGTACACTCTCAGAACTCCACTTGAATGTTTTCAAAGAAAGCAGTAGTCAGTTTCAGGCTGTTTGAATCTCCGTAGATCTTTTACACGAATGTCACTGGTGTCGGCCATATACGCTTTCTCTGTTCCGCATATGATGGGCAACTTTGAAGCAAATGTTCAGCAGTAATTTTATCAGTGCCACAGTTACACTGATCGGTAGTTCCTATCTTTAGCTTGTTGAATAGATGGTGTCTCAATCTGTTGTGGCCAGTGCGGAGTCTGAAGATTACCATTTGTTCTCTTCTGTTCAGCTGGTAGTTGTCACGGATTGCCTCCCCTGCTTTGCAGTAGTGGTCCAACAGTGGCCAAAACTCAAGAGTATCTAAATGGGTCATCAAAGGTGTCTACCTTCGCACAAGATTACTCTTGGCAGAAATGTAGAAAGAAGGGTAATGACGCTTCTACCTTATGGGAGGATTCACAAGATAATTCAGAAGTCAAGAACAATGCTGCTTAACGCTGAACATTTGTTAACTTATATCTATCCGTCGTCTTTTGTGAAGGATTTAAGCAATGGCTTTTAGCCCGTTCAAGCCCCCAGCTGAGTTAATTCTGCGAATTTCCTCTTAAAATGGTATAGCTCTGTTTAAAGGTAAATATATGTCTAGATGTATATATGTATATTAAATATTCTGCCTCATACGTTTGCTTTAATACAGGTAATAACTGAATAAACAACTATTGTTTAGTTTTAAAACAACAGGTACAAATTTAATAATCAATTAGTATTAACAGTTTAAAATAAATAAAATGCTGTTGAATTTTATATTGGAATCAAATTTTATCTTCACGAGATTTAGGGTGGGGATATAGTTCAGAAAATTATGTCCGGTTGCTGGTGCTTTTTTATAAGCACTTAACTGATATAAGGGAGTCCTGCAGCTGTGGTTTTCGTCTTTTCTTAGTGATGAGGACACTTCTTCACACAACTTGTCCGATTTAGGCGGTTGGTGTGGATTCCCTGCTTTTCACTCACAACTAGCTTCGTTCCACGAACTTTTTAGACAAAATAGAAAAACTAATGCCTCTGCTAAGAACATTTGTGGGCTGCCAATTAACAGACGCATTCTCGCTGTCCACCCACCAATGTTAATCTCTCAGAAGAATTAAATTCCCGAGTACACAGTGTAGCTCAGAGAAGATGATTAAAAATCACCAATATCCTTCCGGGTATTAAACTGGGAAAACGTGTCCGGACTGCGCGAATAATGAGTTGCCTGATTTACAATTAACAAAGTGCATATATCTCACAAAATATTATACCCTTTAGGCACATGTGATGTAATCATCAGTCATCACTGCTCCATTCGGAGTCTGGGGTCACCTCTGCTGTCGGTTTTCCGCACGACTAGACAGAAATAATCACTAGCGTTTGCTACAGTGGTTTACGAATATACTAGTTTCGTATATTGAGGTTGCCAGCCTCATATATAACCACTTAGCAAGAAAAACACGTCAAATTGTCATTTGTAATATAAAGGTTACACTTACCCCAGTTGATTTATAGATAATCTCCTTGCACAGTTTAGAATGGACACGAGCAATTTAGGTTAAATGCTCTCGAATCACTTGGTCTGGAAATTTTGAATCCATTTTATGACGGGTGAATCTGCGAAACACTTGGTGTGGGAAAGTTTCTCTTACGATGAGTGATCCAATTCCTTAGGTATCCAGTCCTAATATTTAAAGTCTTGGTCCCTTAAGTTTTTCAGAGTTTGTATTTATAAAAGCGGGCTTACTTTTTAAGGTTGTAAGTTTCCCAAATACTTATAAGTATGGAATTCTAAGTCCGATGTCTCACTGGCTTCTGGTAGTTGCTCGTTTGAAGTTGCGAAGCTGTCAGTCTGAGTTCTCTGTCTCTGATTTCACTAGATTATATCTTTCATTCTCAGTTCAAATCCCAGATTGCACTTCCCTGCAAACTTGCCAATGAGAACCAAAGTATATTCTGGCTCTCACTTCAATCCAATCGTAAGCTCTTTTGCACTATGTGGGTAGGGTGTTTAAATTCATAATATCCCCCGCCAGTTTAAAATATTACATTTAATATTCCAACGCGTGACCTCCTTCAAATCATGCGGTAATCCTTCCGGCGGCACTTATCTGCCTCTCACGACATTGTGACGATGTTTACATTGCCGTAATGTCTTCCGCCAATGTTTTCTCCAGACACATTATCTGCAATAATGATACAGACCGGGGACAGCGGAAGCGCTTATCTTATTAACGCTTGTGGGTGCGCCAGACAGACATATACGACCACCGACCGTCTTAACAAAACAATTGTGTGGTTCTATTCAACGATCGGGCAATACCCCGTTGGGTCAACACAGGCCTGTCTCTTTCAAAGGCGACTCAAGCGATAACCGCGTAATCCGTTGGCCTGTCTGATCACCTGATAATACTACAGTTCACCTGGTGTGACGTAAACACGTCTGCGTGTAAAAAGATAAAGGTAGTCCCATAACGGATACTTCCGAAGGGGAGTTAAGTGTTAGAGACTTCACTTTACTGATCCAACATAGAGAGTAAAAAGAATTAGAAGGCATGATTTATGCCAATTAAAAGCGATTGGTGAGAAAAATGAAGAAAAAGAAATGATACTGCCGTAGGGCTGCAGGTGTGAGAGATCACACAAAAGAGCACGTTCAGACCTTCTGTGACAGTAGTATGCATCATTTTGTGTGTGGCTTGGATGCTCTACATCCCATTTGTTTCTGTATATGGTTCTGATAAAATACTTTGCCTCCTCGAACGTTACGCTTGCATCAGATTGAGGTAGATTTCCGCATTCCCTTGCCAATCTGTCAGCCTCTTCATTGCTGGTGATGTTACAATGAGATGGGATCCATTGGATCATAACACTTTTGAATTGTTGACATAGGTAGTGGAGCACTATTCTGAGGCCACCTAGGTCTGTAGTATTTTGGCTTTTCAATTACTGACTGTGCATCGGTAAAGAAAGCAGCTTGTCTCTCTGTGCTTTCCTCTGTCATTATAACCTCTGCTGCAGTTTTCAAGGCCTCTGCCTCTGCTCTGAAGTTACTTAGAATTGCCCTTTTGCCCCCGGACAGATTTTTTTATGCACCAGTGCTTAAGGTCAGAAAGACACCTCCACCTCCATTTTCGGTTGCATTTGTTGGTGATCCATCTGTGTATGTATGCGTCCAGGTGCTGCGTGGGTAATGTTTCTCTATGTATTTTGTGGCAATGGATTTTCTCTCTGTTGTAGTCTGGCTCTTTTTTCTTTCAATTCCATGTTTTCTATCATTTCAAGGAAACGATGTTGTTTCCAAACTGGAAGCTTGTGTGCAGTGTAGATGGGTTTAATAGTTGATATTGCATTTATGGAAACTGCTCTCATCCGTTATTGGGTACTACTTACTTTATTTGACTGTTCTGGTCCACTGTTTCCATGAAGCGTAGAGGATAGTTGTAGTTTACTTTATTTGACTGTTCTGGTCCACTGTTTCCATGAAGCGTAGAGGATAGTTGTAGTTTACTTTATTTGACTGTTCTGGTCCACTGTTTCCATGAAGCGTAGAGGATAGTTGTAGTTTACTTTATTAAGCCAGGTGTGTCGCGTTGCGGTATCAGCCTCTTGGCCTAGAAAAACCTCTCATACCCAAGGACTGTTGTACGTGGTGAAGAGCTACATCATCCTCGACTTTGCCCCGGTAACTGGGGGGTACGAACCACAAGCTAAACACAACGGATCTAGATGAGCAAACCTTGATAATAAACTCGGTGCACTATCACTGTATACACCCTCTGTGGTTGGGAAGGTTGCCAGAAGAATACTCAACAAGTCTTAGGAGTCGGAACGAGTATGCAATGCTTCCTGAAGATCAGAACTCACCGTAAAGGAACAGAGAATCAGGACATAATGATCCGTTTGCCTTTAACTGTTTTTGTCACATGCCTAGAGCCTAGGAGAACTCGGTATAACCAGCCGGAAATTTGGTAGCGGGAAATGAGCACTGCGAACCCAACCTTGGTTACGTATCTCAGAGAGATACAGAGATACAACCATACTCTCTCCTAGTGCTGGGACAGTACACTTCTGGCTTCTACCCGGGGTGGGTAAGAAATCCACACGCACCCCAGCCGCACAATGATGATGACAACAGTAATTGTCAATACATGCAGAAATCCTTACATGGCATTGGGCCGACGGGCAAGAGCCCAAACGCCGTTTGATCAACAACAACAACAACTGTGATGTTATCTTACCACCTGCCTCTTGATCTTCCCCGTGCCCTGAAACCAAATCTACTAAAGCACGCGTGATTTGTTATAAACAAAAATATTTGACAGCTGACACACATAATAAAAATTATTCCAACTCGTGTGGGGTTCAGACAGAATATTTAACTTACTTACTTACTTAGTCGTTCCCCTTCTACCGTGAGGTGTAGAGGTTTGGAAGAGAGAGCGCCAGACTATCCTATCGGCTGTCTTCTTCCAGGCCTGGTTCCATTCTAGTCCTCAGTCCTTCAAAGATTGTCTAATGTTGTCCTCCCAGCGGACTCTGGGTCGTCCTGGGGATCTGGATCCCTGGCTCTTTGTTTCCCACGCTTGTCGTAGTAGCCGATCTTCTCCCATTATGCAGACATGGCCAAACCATCTTAGTTGGGACTGTTCTACTTGGGTCTGCAGGTGGGATTTTAGGCCTTGACGTATAGTCTGGTTGCGGACCATGTCTCTTCTTGTTACTTCAACCACCTTGCTCAGATACCTCATTTTTGAGGTTTGGATCTGGATTTAGTGAGTTGTAGTCATTGCCCATGACTCGCATCCATATATCAAGACTGCGACATAGGTGGAGCGGTATACAGCCATCTTCGTTTTCTTACCAACCTCTCTCTTGCTGAGGAATCCTCGATTTATGGCCTGATAAAGTCTCCCAGCTGCTTCTTTTCGAGTGGCCAACTCTTCTTTGATGCCTCCCGTTTGGTCTATAATAGCTCCGAGGTATTTAAAGTGGTCGACCTACTCCAGGACCTGTTCTCCCAGCTTAATCTGATGTCTTCTTTCTTCTCGTGATATCACCATGGATTTTGTTTTAGAGCTGCTTATGACCATCCTTCTCTTCTCCAGCTCTTCCTTACAGACTTGCAGGTTGGATTGGAGATGTGCCTCTGATTTAGCAATCAGGGCAACATCATCAGCAAATGCCAGCTCTGAAATACAGACCTGTTTCGTCTTCCAGTACCCCACTTGAATACTTTCTTGTTATCTCTTTACATGCCTTGAGGACATCATCCATGAGGAGTATGAAAAGATAAGGTGACAGTATATCACATTGTCTTACACCAGTGGTGGTCCTGAACTCTTCTGACTTATGGTTTGCTGTCCTCACATAATTTCTGCAAGACTTGTAGAAGCTCTGTATAGCACGAATCAGAGGTGCTGGAATGTTCTTCCTCGCCAGACAGTCCCAAAGTTTGCTCCAGGGGACCCGGTCAAACGCCTTTTCCAGATCTATGAAACAAAGATGGATCTCAGTCTTATACTCAAGGGCCTTTTCACTCAGCTGTCTGAGTGTGAAGATTAGGTCTTGAGTACTTCGGTTTGCTCGGAATCCAATTGTGGCTTAGCTCGGCGTCGGAGTCTCTGCTCTAGGATTCTAGAGTAGATTTTATCAGGGAGAGAATATTTAACAATAAATATAATTTATTGTGAAATTTAAATACGGGTTATGATGGATATGCGGGGAACGCCACCGATTACTGTACAACTTACAAAAGGAGTCCTTGACATCTGTCCCATGTAGTCCCTGGGGGTATCTGAAGGGACAAAGAAATAACAAAACTTCTGCACCTTCAGGAATGTCGGGCATGGCGACTATTATGAAGTTTTGCACGAGGCTGGCAACCTCGGCACGCCTCTGGGAGCAGCAGCCCAGTGATTAAACCCAAGAAATTATCAAAGAGTAATACATTTTATATTTTGTTTTATAGGGTTTTATAGCAAAACATTTCATATTTTACATTTCCTCACTGTTGTCTTACAATTACAGACACCGCTGGACTGGATAATGCACATCTAAAAAAGTGGGGAAAATACCTGTCATACCACCAATACAAATCAGTGTACTTGTACAAGTAGACAGAACAAAGGTAAAGGTAAAAAGGTAAAGGATCCCGTTACACGCCCATTGATGCATATTGTTAATATGGTGTTAGGCCCACATTTTCTTGACCATCGGCACGCGGTAGAATAGTGGTTAGTGCACTGGCTTCCTTGCGCAGTGGTCTATGGTTCGATTCCCAAATGAGGTGGGATTTTGTTAGGCCACAAACGGCTCCTGGGTCGACCCAGCCCCAATTGGGTACCAGAGCAGCTTCTGGGAAGGTTAAGGCGGCCGGTGT
The DNA here is from genome assembly GCA_024509875.1 of Oreohelix idahoensis. Lineage (NCBI taxonomy): Eukaryota > Metazoa > Mollusca > Gastropoda > Stylommatophora > Oreohelicidae > Oreohelix > Oreohelix idahoensis. The sequence continues at coordinate 190,350 of JAMPIV010008804.1, read as the reverse complement.
GATGCTGACCACATCACACCCCTAGACAGAAGTGGTCACATACAATTAATTCAGCTGTAACGGCTTCATTAACTATTAAAATTGGTTGGTTTTTTTTTGGTGCCCATGGTCGGCTCGGGCTCTAAGCACGTGCTTGGTGCGCTTTATGAATAATCCGACTCTGCCGCCCACGGAATAATTACCTGATTTTTTGTTACAAAGCATTGATTAATTTCTCGAATAATGTACACCATAATTGGCAAATACAGTCAAATAGTTTGCCTCATAAATCCGTGTCTCGCACAATTATTTATCCTGGTGTAGCGAAATGGCTTATTTTTAATATATCATATGGGTCTCTTAATTGTAGAAATGCCGGTTTGATTTCGTATGTTATTCTGGCAGTAATAGTCGCTTAATTCAGTGGCTCTCAACGTGGACAATGCCATATGGGACATTTTGGGAAGGTTAAGGCGGCCGGTGTGATGCTGACCACATCACACCCCTAGACAGAAGTGGTCACATACAATTAATTCAGCTGTAACGGCTTCATTAACTATTAAAATTGGTTGGTTTTTTTTTGGTGCCCATGGTCGGCTCGGGCTCTAAGCACGTGCTTGGTGCGCTTTATGAATAATCCGACTCTGCCGCCCACGGAATAATTACCTGATTTTTTGTTACAAAGCATTGATTAATTTCTCGAATAATGTACACCATAATTGGCAAATACAGTCAAATAGTTTGCCTCATAAATCCGTGTCTCGCACAATTATTTATCCTGGTGTAGCGAAATGGCTTATTTTTAATATATCATATGGGTCTCTTAATTGTAGAAATGCCGGTTTGATTTCGTATGTTATTCTGGCAGTAATAGTCGCTTAATTCAGTGGCTCTCAACGTGGACAATGCCATATTCCCAGAGGCCCACAGTAAGATAGTTAAGTACCTTTTTCCAGCTAACATCGACTGGGATGGGGGGGGGGGGGGGGGGGGGGGGGGGGGGGGGCACAGAGGTAGTTGAGACTCAGAAGTGGGCCATGAGGGAAAAAATGGTTGAGAACCCCATTTTGATATATAACACTTTATGTTATCTTTATAAATAAATTTTTTAATGCAAAATCTGTAAATGTAGTCATGTCTAAAAATGTACTCTCTGAAATTAGCTCGTAAAAACATGGTTTTTGAGCTCGTATACTAAGAGTTAATGGAACATTACAGGTACTCCTGTTTGTAATATACCTGTGTAATTCCCGGGTGGGGGAGGGGGGGGGGCTGAAGAGATAAAAAAGAATAGGACTACTACACCCTCAGGCATGTCGTAGAAGCCGGCTGACGAGGTTGTCCATGGGGTAGGCTATGTCAACATGTAAAACAAATTAATATCTAGGGAATTAACAATTCCCAGCAACAAGAAACTTCTCAGACTACAGCTGGGAAAAGGCTATTTTAGAATAGAAGAACCTTACTGTTATCACGGAAACTGCCTCCCCTTGCTTTGCAGTAGTGGTCCAACAGTGGCCAAAACTCAAGAGGATCTAATATGGGTCGTCAAAGGTGTCTACCTTCGCACAAAATTACTCTTGGCAGAGTTGTAGATAGAAGGATAATGATGCTTCTATCTCAAGGTAGTATCCATAAGATATTTCAGAAGTCAAGAACAATGCTGCTTTAGGCAGGGCAATTGTTAACTTATATCTGATCCACCGCCTTTTATGAAGAATTAAGCAACTATTAGTTTCAGCTCGTTCAAGCCCTCACCCTGATTTACTCAGTGGAATTCTTCTTATTATCGTATAGCCCTGTTTAGAGTGTATTTAGTACATTTACTGAGACAAACATGCAGTACATCCAAATTAATTAAATCGACGTTAAATTTGTATATTTACAAATAACAAATCTAATAATCAACTATGTTTTAACAGTTTAAAAAAATTGAATAATCTTTAACAGTAACTACTCATTATCGTGTGATGGTAGAGTGTTTTATATAAGAAGTCACTTGGCAGCTTTTAGGTTTGATTTAGCTGCAAATGGTAGTTTCTTCTCCAGCTGGGGTTTTTTTTTGTGTTCTGTAAAGATAGATCACTGAAGTTCTCGCGTCTCTGGTCAAGATTAAAGGTGCAGCACGCTCCAAGTAAGATCAGGGAGTAACTGCAAAGCTGGTCCCGCGTCTCTAAGACCCTCTGATGATGGTGTCTAGTTCAACGTCAGACCACTTCTACTCTCACGTTATTCCAGAGATTAGTATCCTCAGCTGGGACCACCAACTAGTATGGTAAAAGAATAGAAAGGAATACCCTCTGAGTATTTTGTTTCCCGACACATACTTATGTGGCCCCATCTTCCAATTCTACCATCCTATCTACCTCAGACTATACCTTCGATGAGAATTAAGCTTAATCCCTCGAGAGAAAACTTTCTTTACATTTAAATTGAAAAGGTTAATAGTATAGATAGAATATGTTTACATTTACATCTGCACTGGTTGAAAAATGTTCACAATATAGATTGAATATGTTTTCAGTTACATCTACACTGGTTGAACAATTTTCAAAATATAGATAGAATATGTTTTCATTTACATTTACACTGGTTGAAAAGCTTGAAGACTTTCATTATTTTTAGTGAATATGTTTACATAGACATTTACACTAGTTTATAAATGTAAATATTATAATTAGAATGAACATCATTTCTTTTATCTTTCCCTCCCTGCTCCATATGGAACTTGAGACTACCTATGCTTTTAGTTCTCTTTAAGAAACTAGCAATAAAGCAGTCACCACCCCTTGCAGTGGTGGTTCATGAAATCATCACTCTATATACTGAGGTTGCCAGCCTTAAATGACTTGGACATCCACTAGCAATTTTCACAGATTAATATGCACATGGCAATTTATACATATTAGTTCACATGTCAGTAAATAAAAAATATAGAATGTAAAATGTACACTTACGCCAATCTTGGCTCACAGACTGTTTGCTCAGAAGAATAAAGGCACTGGAATAGGCCTCTTACACGTTTCTGTGGGTGTTGTTATGTTAACAATGAATTCCCAATTTGACTCTGTTTTCAGTTTTCTCAGATCCCGGTTTTCCTTATTGAAATGGTTGTCCTGGGCTCTTTAAGTCCTTCAAGATGTTCCACAAAGTGCGGTCTAATATATATATATATATATATATATATATATATATATATATATATATATATATGAAATCTGATTCTAACTCTGGCAGGCTGATGGTCTTCTTGGCACGAGTGAATTTTCTTAGCGTCTTAAAACTGCAAAAAGGTCAGGTTGTATTTACTGTACTACCCCGCATATGTTTGTTACGATGCTAAGCAAGGCTCCAATCGTTTCAGACATGCGTGTTTAGGTGGGGTAATTTCAAAATTATGTCCGAATGAAATTATGTGCGTGGTGCAAAAGGTCACCTCTCCAATTATGGCAATAAAACATCCGATTGCCTTCTCCGCAAATGCCTACAATTGCAACTTACTTTCTTCAATGTTGATAAAGTCCGTTGATAAAGGGGCGGGTCCTTGATAGATAAGGCCGAGCTGGTTTAGAGCTGGTTATGTATTTTGTTCAATCGCGAATGCGTGCTTCGTCCGGTTATCATCTTGGAGTAAGGGTCAACGTTATATTGATTAATCATTTGTTGAATGTCCAAGAATACATTCGTTCCCTTCGGAGCTCATCATATAGATACATATTTTTCCTATCAGAAGAGTTCTTCATTTGCATAATCATCAACATTGGCAAATGCAGCAAATAGCTGTAACGTATCGATGTGATAAAGTCCTCAATTCAGAGTCCATGAATTTATTTACAGTTCACACATAAGACATTCACGTAGGTACACGTTCATATATAGTTCATATATAGTTCATTAGGAATTACATGCATAATATTCATGTCCGTCCGTGTCAAAACAATATGTCAGATGAACATCGTGGCTATATACGTGCGCTGTTGTAGTCAACAGCCAGAAATGAGCACATGAGTTCTTGACATCTACAATTTGAATCATAATACGATTCTCCTTCCATTATTAGTTTAATTTAATTAATCTCATGCTTAGATTAATTTCCGAACTGACCCTGAAGTCTACATCGATTCATCTATATAATATAGGCTATATACTCAGCCTTATTTCCTTGGAAGAAATACAAGACACGACCTTCTTGCTTGACGGATAGCGTAACAAAGGTCCTGTAACCAAGTCACCCGGCGTGACCTTCCCAACGCGAATGCGTCATAATCTCCGCATATATTTCGCGTTCACTATACCGTAAAATATCGACATATTCTATAAATATTAATGACCCCTAAACGTTGCGCATGGGTAAACCCCAGCAGACGCCGTCATTTAAAATAACACCGTAACAGATTTCCTGTCAGACGGGGGCAAAAAAAATCTATTAAATAGATTTTTTTTGAACAATATTAATCAAATTATCAAAAATTTAACAAAACCCGACGTATGACCTACGATGTTCTATCTAGAACAGTGTCGCGGTCATGTCAGTAATATATTATAATAAAAATCAACGTCATATCATACATATACCTTATATTAAACAAGGAAATGTCACTGTCACTAACTAATTAACTAATTAATTTGTTGTATGTATAGACTAACTAATAATGTGAGGTGTTATTAAAATTATTCTAACTAACTAAAATTAAAATAATTAATTATAGTATGTAAGTATGGTACTAACTAATTAATATCTAATTGAAGAAAATGAGAAATAGAATAAGAGAGTAAAAGAAATAAAAATTGAGAAGTACGGACAATTGAAACCAAATATTAAAGTATACATTAAATTAGCATGCGTGTGAAAATGAAGTGTAAGGATAGATACCTAATTAAATTAACGCAATCAGAAGAAAAGAGCAGAAAAAATTCATACATTTTAACTATATATATGAAATGTCATAATGTAATATCTATTACCTTAATAATTACACTAATTAAAAGGTTTAATTGGTGTGATATTCTTTTGTTTCCTCTTTTCTTTACTCAAAGTGGAATTGAAGTTCAAATTTTCAAACGATCCGTAAAACTTGATATTTTGATCACAATAGTTTATTTCGAAATGTCCTTATTTAGGTAGGAAGTCCAACTGAATTGTTGTATATTCTGACTTGATATCAATACCGTTCATTGCAAATGTAATGCTTGACTAGTCATAAAATTTTCTTGAAATTGTAATATTCATTCAGAATCCGTAGGATGTCTGGACAACGTGTCGGCTATGACGTTTTCAGTTCCAGGTATCGACTGTATCTCGAACTCGTAGGGTTGCAACGTAATAGCAAATCGTGCAAGTTTAGCACTTTTATGGTTTGAGCGACGTAATGCTGCCACTGATTTCTGATCAGTCTGGATCAGGAATGGAGATCCCAGCAAAAACTTTTCCAACTTGGTAATTGCCCAGATTACGGAGAGCAATTCTCGGTCCACAGTGGAATATTTCGTCTCCGGAGGTTTCAGTTTGCGTGAGATATACATTACAGGGTGAAGGACATCATCATGATATTGCAGTAGACATGCCCCGAGTCCGTAATTACTCGCATCTGTACGTAGAACAAACTTTTTAGAAGCATCTGGTAATCTTAAAACAGGTGGGCATGAAAATATTTTTAAGATAGTGCGAAAAGTTTTGTCACATTCGTCGGTCCAATTTATCCTTAAAGGCATGTTCTTCTTTAGTAACGAAGACAGGACAGCCATGATGGATGATAGGTGAGGTACAAATCTGCTATAGTATTGGATTAAACCTAACAGACTCCTAACCTGTTTCTTCGTTTGAGGAACAGATAAATTTAATATTTTAGAAACCGTACTGGGAATTGTTTGGATACGTCCCGATCCAATAATGTGTCCCAGGAATGCTATCTCATTACACGCTATTTGAATTTTAGTTGGTTTAGCGGTTAAATGGTTATCCCGCAATATTTCCAAAACTGATTTAAGACCCAAAAAATGTTCCTCAAATGATGAACTAAACAAACATATGTCGTCAATATAGGTAATTATATCTGATCTACCTGCTAAAATTTTTCGCATCATGCGAATAAAGGTAGCTGGAGCATTCATTAGCCCAAAAGGCATCACGTTCCACTGGTAAAGACCTCGTGGAGTTGAGAATGCTGTGTAGTATTTGGCTCTTTCGGTTAGTGGAATCTGCCAATAACCTTTTGTTAAGTCAATTTTAGTGAAAAGTGTAGCATTGGATAGACGAGGAAGTAAATCGTCAAGGATAGGATGTGGTTCGCTATCCGGTACTGTCTGCGCATTAAGTTTCCTATAGTCAACACATAAACGTATGTTGTTGTCCTTTTTCCGGACAATGACTAAAGGAGAAGAAAATGGAGATGTACTAGTCTCAATAATACCTAATGATATCATCTGTTCGAGTTCCTGAGATGTCTTACTCAGAAAATGTAAAGGTACAGAATAAGGATGAACACGAATTGGTGTATCATCGTTCAGAATAATATCGTGACTAATTACAGATGTGCAACCCGGTACATCAGTTAACACATCTGGGAAAGATTGTAGAAGATCGGCAACGCGTTGATGCTGTTGCGGTGTAACCGTAGAAGAAATGGTCACATCACGCCAAGATTCAGTAGATTGGACAGTAAGTACAGGTAAAGGCATCTGCACTTCAGGAAAAGAAGATTCTTCCTCCTGTATAACAGATAGATTAGAATAATGACAAGTAGATACAGTATTGTCATCTAATTCATGAAAAATTGACTGTAAGTGTATAGGACGTGTATGAAATTGCTTGAGCATATTAATATGGAATATCTTTCTGTGTCCCTTGATATCTAAGACGTAATCAACGTCTGAAATTTTATCAGTAACCTTATAAGGACCAGTAAAGAAAAGAAATGATGAATGACTATGATGAGTCATCTATGATATGAGACAATTGTATTACCATAGCATGTTATCTGCGTGACGCAGCATTAAGTACTAATTGTAACCGTAGACAATGATTGTTAAAGTAAGCACCATTATCATGCTCGATGACCATTCGAGCATCCCTATTGTTACGAAATGTAACTATAGCTTCACCATACCTGTCATTGGTAGGTGACAACAACCGTACAAACATAACGTCTGCCGTGTCATTAAAGAAATTGCTAAGTGCCTGCCATCTGGTACCTTGTGGCAGATTGCGCACTAACACGGTGCGAGAATATGCACCCTTCCCAATGTAAGTGGGATCAGTGTCACTAACGTGATAAATAGTTCTTCTATTTAATCTTTTGGATATGGTAGTATTATGAGATGATGTCTCATAATGATTGACATATTTATTTGTCCTAATTTTATTAGTTAAGTTCATAAGAACTTCACCATCATTACCCTTGTTCGGGACATCCCTTCTTTTCCCATTTTCAACAATTTTATTAAGATCACTGTTAATATGATCCTGTCGCCAACATCTATCTTCCGACTTGGCGGCATTCTCTTGAGAAAAGGTATATCTGCCTCGAAATGATTTTCTAATCTTCCTAGGATGGGCTGGTAGTTTAGTATACTTTTTATCCTGTAGGAGAGTCTTATCCTTCCCCTTATCGATTTCCAGAATGGTACTGAGACTGAAATTGGAGAAAACTGTGCCACATGTATTTATTTTGTTGGCCCGGATTGTAGCTGTTGCAATGACAGCGTTAGCATTGCAATAAGATTGCACATTCTTTAATTCCCATTCCTCAATTTCCTGTGGGGAACAATCCTTACTACCATGGATGCGTCCCAACATCAGATCTGCAATTGGATTCTAAAGCATGCATACCTTAACTTGTCCTGAAAAGAAAGGTGTATTAACATGGACAAGAGCTGTGGGGTAAAACTCAATAGTTCCCCCAAAAGTCATGCAACGGACATATTCCCCGGTTGCACAGCTAGGATGTAGAAGCGACTGTCGCACTCCAATGGTTGTGGATCCCGAGTCTCTCAATACAGAAACTATAGAACCGTTTACTATCCCTCTGTTAAAAATCAGAGAGCCTGTTCCATCATTGGCTGCAAGACCTACTTCTGGTGTAATGTGTCCGCAGTTTAGCACTGTCTCCTTTGCCTTCTGAAAAATAAGATTGCATTGTGGGCAACTATTTGCCACGTTATAATTTATAGCAAAGCATGCAGCAGAAGAATTCATTGTATTATCGTTAGGTGGAACCTGAACCTTAGGGGTGATATCATTTGTAACTGCTGCCCCGGTATTATGGTTATAATGTGAAGATCCACGAGAATAAGAACGATTACGAGAATAATTAGTTGAATTATCTCGTTGTCGTCTATTATAATTGTTATCTCGATGTCTCGAGTTATAATTATCGCTATTCTTCCAATTGTTACCATTATTATATTGATATGACCGATTATAACTTGAGTTACGTGGATTACTGTTGTATCTTGACTGAGGTGAATAATTTCTGGTTTGTTGTCTTCCTCTATTAAAGTTATTGTTAAAGTTATTCTGTCCCTTATGAAAATTAATGTCATAGTTTCCTTTGAACCTACCTCTGTCCACACTGTGTGTTCTAGGTTTGTTATGATTATGATATGCCATATTGGAGGCTACAGGAAGAGGTTCTCTTATCAACGAGCCAGAAATATTAGCATTCGGATGTGCTGTGCAGTATTTTAAAGAAATTTTTTCTAAATCATCAATAGTTTCTGGTTTTCTTTCTTGCAGATAAGCAAAGAATGGTGGGCTGACAGAAGATAACACTTTATCCCTCAATAAGAAATCGACTAACTTGTCGTAAGATTTGTTGACACCTGCCAGTTCAACCCATCTGTTAAAAGTATTGCGTATGTTAGCAATAAAACCTGTGAAATCTTTATTGTTATCTGGCAACAAACTTTTGAAACGTAATCTACATGCCTCTTCGTTCAAGTGGAAACGACGTAATAACAAAGTCTTAATGGCCTCATAATCTGTGGCTAATGTAGGATCAATGTTTTGTGCTGCACTTGCAGGTTCGCCATCCAGAAATTCCTTAAGTTTAAGTGCCCATGCAGTTTTGTCAAGGTTATTGACCTTACATATATCCTCAAAGCGCGCCAGCCACGATGAAAGGTCGTCCACGTGTAATTTGAATGGTGGTAATTTAAAGTAATAATTGCCCTTAAGTCGGGTGGATGAAGATCCAGATTGAGCATTATCATTCTGGCTTGCTGCAGCACTATGCGAATTAAGTTTTGCTGTTTCCAATTTAAGCCGTTGCAATTCCATTTCTTGCTGTAGTATGATTTCTTGTCGTTTCAATTTATTCTCTTCTTCAATCCGTAGGATTTCATCTCTTGCCACCTTTCTTTCTTCTTCTTGTCTTAATTCTGCTTTCTTTTCCGCCTGTTTTCTTTCAAGTTCTTCCATCTCTGCTTTATCAATAGCTTTCCTTTCAGCCTCCTTTCTGTCAAGTTCTTCCATCTCTGCCTTAGCAATAGCTTTCCTTTCCTCTTCTTCTGCCTTATATTTTGCAAATTCAGCCAATGCATAAGCCTCGAGAAGTTCACCTTTTTTTCCAAAATCCTTACCATTTTTAATAAAATAGTCTAAGTTAAGCATCTTGACGTTAATTTATTTAAGTATTCAATTACTTATGTCTTGTAATCACCACTAGAATCTATGTCGATAATTATAATTACTCAAGGAATAAATAATTAATATAAGAAATTGTAATCTTCCTGTATTGTTATGTATAAGTTCCACAATCTATAATATTTTGTAAAAATATTATATATATACTCACTGATATCTATCATAAATAGTTATGATAGTTAGTTATATAAGCTGCTGAAATTATATCAAGCGCTTAATATTAATATTTAATAATTATGTGTATTATCCCTAAATAATTAGTCTTAATTGTCACTAAGTTCACAATATAGTACTGAGAAAGTGTACCAATTTATATTAAATATGTATTAATATGTTATAAAGTTTTAATAATTAATCATTATATATTATGCCATAATCATGAGGCATAAAGTGCATTGCCCATTTCTAGGACCACTACTGCAAATATGTCCAACGTCCCTAAATCCTCATTAAAGCTGATAAAAATTTAATCATATTCATCTACACTATTATTAATGAAGAAATTGTAGCATTAATATTAAATTATAGAAGGATGAAATGAATACAAACAATACAATGGGTTAACCAAGGATTACAGAACAGTAGCACAATACAAAAGTGACATTTTCACAAAAATAAATGATATTATAAAACCAAGTGTACTAACCGGAAATGTAGAAGGGTGAAGGTTAACTGAAGGAAACGAACATATTTGGTACTATGAATGATGACGTCACAGGACTCATTTGACGTTAATACAATACATTTAAATAAAATTAAAGATAGCTAGATCAGAATAAACAAGATAGATTACGAACATAGGACTGTAAATGAATAAAAATAAGAACCAAATACACCAGAAAACAACAGTTATAACATGACTATACACCTAACATGCAAAGTGAATTAATGCAAGTCCGAACGAACCGATCACCGATAACGATAATTCGACGCTTTCTTCGCGAGGTGCTATTAATTCACAGCCTTAGGAACATTCAGAATGAATATCGGCATCCTCAGAGCCATTTTATTCATTCCGAACCGCCGCCCAACCATACCTGCTACATGAAAAGGACAGGAACAATATTTAACATGGATACAACGAAAAAAGAACATGGCGTTATTTGGACAAACAGGAAGAAATATTTTAACCTTTAAAATCAGTGACTTATCTTGTTTTGGCGGTAATATCGTACATTATATGCTTCGCCGACGGACTCGAGAGCTTGTTTGTATCATTGAGAAAGTCAGCAATAGGTTTCCTTTGATGTTTGAAAGCTTCAAATAAATTTTTTTCGATGGACATTGTCAGCTGCTGGTTTTTCCAACCGTTCATGCTGTCGTCAAGGGCATGACGTCACCGGTGTATTTGCAAATAATGTCCATTTCGATCGAAAGGAATTTAGTTCTTTCTACTTGTTAATATTTGAAATTATCCACGCCACATCTGGCCGCCAGTTGATAAAGTCAGTTGATAAAGGGGCGGGTCCTTGATAGATAAGGCCGAGCTGGTTTAGAGCTGGTTATGTATTTTGTTCAATCGCGAATGCGTGCTTCGTCCGGTTATCATCTTGGAGTAAGGGTCAACGTTATATTGATTAATCATTTGTTAATGTCCAAGAATACATTCGTTCCCTTCGGAGCTCATCATATAGATACATATTTTTCCTATCAGAAGAGTTCTTCATTTGCATAATCATCAACATTGGCAAATGCAGCAAATAGCTGTAACGTATCGATGTGATAAAGTCCTCAATTCAGAGTCCATGAATTTATTTACAGTTCACACATAAGACATTCACGTAGGTACACGTTCATATATAGTTCATATATAGTTCATTAGGAATTACATGCATAATATTCATGTCCGTCCGTGTCAAAACAATATGTCAGATGAACATCGTGGCTATATACGTGCGCTGTTGTAGTCAACAGCCAGAAATGAGCACATGAGTTCTTGACATCTACAATTTGAATCATAATACGATTCTCCTTCCATTATTAGTTTAATTTAATTAATCTCATGCTTAGATTAATTTCCGAACTGACCCTGAAGTCTACATCGATTCATCTATATAATATAGGCTATATACTCAGCCTTATTTCCTTGGAAGAAATACAAGACACGACCTTCTTGCTTGACGGATAGCGTAACAAAGGCCCTGTAACCAAGTCACCCGGCGTGACCTTCCCAACGCGAATGCGTCATAATCTCCGCATATATTTCGCGTTCACTATACCGTAAAATATCGACATATTCTATAAATATTAATGACCCCTAAACGTTGCGCATGGGTAAACCCCAGCAGACGCCGTCATTTAAAATAACACCGTAACAAAGGTGTGCAGGAAACGATTATGCCATTCCTGTGCGCTGACAAATAAGTTATCTCGCCGTAGTGGCTATCAAACTTTCAATGTATTGGTGAAGAATGCACCCCGGCCTTATCGGCGATTAAACAACTGCGCTGGGCGATTTTAGTGTTAATCTGTAGTCTGATGTTGGCCACACCCGAGATTAACCAAAATGTTTGTTGTTTAACATTGCATCACCTGTCTACTCTCACAGCATGGATGGTCAAGTAAACATACAAGACGAATTTTTACTGAAAAGAGTGAAAGAATGTTTGAAAATACAAAATATCTGCTACTTAGCAGAGAAGAAAGAGGTGCCGACCATTTAAAAGCATGTAATTAGTCAGTACAACACATTTAACTGATTACTGGATGTCACGGCGCTATTTCGCCGAAAATATCAGACTGGCGACATTGTGTTTTGGCCACACTGTGATAACTTTACCGTCTAGGTCATATGACAAGGCGGAAGCCGGAAGAAATCAAAGGCGCGGAAAGTTAGTGAGTTTCTAGCCAGCGATCCGGGTAGACGGACATATTGGTTCCCTTTCGCCAGCAAGGTGCTGTGCGGTTTTCAGCATTGATTATTAGAGTGAGATTGCCATAGTCCGCTCTGATGGTTATTTAGGTGTAATTATAGATTAGTGTTATAGACAAAGTTGGAGGGACAGACAGTGATATCAAAATAAGAATACAAAAAGCAAGAGGAGCTTTGATTGCATTGGGAAATATATGGAGATCAAGAGAAATCGGATCCAACACGAAAATAAGAATCTTCAACTCAAATGTGAAGTAAGTCCTATTGTATGGCTCTGAGACATGGAGAACAACAAAGACAACTACCAAAAAGCTACAGACTTTCATAAATGGGTGCTTGCTTAGAATAGAGGGATTAAAATGGTATGACAAGGTTACCAACGTGGAACTGATGACAAGAACTAGACAAGTGCCAGTGGAACAAGAGATGAGACGAAGACGATGGAGATGGATAGGACACACACTGAGGAAACCTGTTGATAGCATTACAAGGCAGTCCTTGTTCTGGAGCCCCCAGGGCAAGAGAAGCAGAGGTAGACCAAGAAGCACATAGAGAAGAGAGCTGGAAACAGAGGTGAAAATGATAAGGAGAACGTGGAAAGAACTTGAGATGATGGCACGTGACAGGAGGAATTGGCATGTGTTTGTTGAAGGCCTATGTTCCTTTGGGAGTGGAGGGTTATGAATGAATGAATGGATTAGTGTGGTGTCCAGTGGGTATTTGTCACGTAGGTCTTTATATCATTAAATTGCCTACATCTTCTTCCTATTCTCTCACCCACATCCTTTATTTTATTATCTTTCCTTACTTGTTTTTTTCCTGTATTTTTCGCATCACTCGGTTGCGAAAAATATTTTCTTCAGTATTCTCAAACTTTACCTTGTGTTTTTTCTCATACTGGGATACGTAATTCTATTACATAGATGTCAGTGAACGAAGCTGTGACTTTCGCTTCTATCAGACCCGAAATGGCAGACAGTTGTCTGAATTTTCCAGCGAACACGCGCGGTTGCTTCGGGCTGAGCGCTCAGGTAGGCGTTAAAACTGTCACCTACACGGCGTAGAGCAGACATATAGTCTGGGAAAACGTAGCTCTCGGGAAACTTTCCTAGCGTGAAGTGTGATCTGTCACCGCCTCCCCCGCTCAGAAATGGAAATCGGGAGAGGAAGGTGCCAAGACACTCCGGGGAAGTTACGACATGCTTCTAAGTTAAACGAAGGTTAATGAGAAAGGGGAGATAATTTCGCGTGGCGAAATAGTTGGGACCCCTTTGTCCGTTTAATATATATTAACCCCAGTTGAAACTTAAACTTCATTCCCACTAGTAAAACTGCAGTAGACAGATCGCGGTGCTAGATATAATATCTGTGTGTTGGCGTAGTCTGAGTTTCTTGGCAACATTTTGCCGAGCTCTAGATTTACCATTTGATTTACAGTATTCTAGTTCATGGTTTAGTCTGTAGTGCTGTGGTTGAGGTAACTATTATCTAGTATTTTGTGAAATGATAAAGTGTTAAGTCGCTTATTTCATATTTCACTAGTTAGATTTTGCGCAGAGTGCCAAATTTATATAGTCTGTATTATTTTCTAGTGACGTGTTTCAGTGGATAGCAGAATAAATTATAATTTCTAGCATTAAACAATAATGTAGCTATAATGAAGTTAATTTTACTGCTAAGTAATCAGACGAGATCATATTTTTCTAAACTAACTTACAAATGCTAGAAACCTCATGAGATGTTGACGGAACACGCACGTGTTCCTAAATTCATGGGGATTGATGATCTTTTTTTAAATATAACTTACTTTACGGGAAGTTTAAATATAAGTCAAGCGGTCGGCTTGTTTTTTTTTAATGTAAGTTATAACGAGTACATAGTATGTATAATTACTTGATATGTGTTCTTTCCTTTTTATATAGTGTAACTGTGGTACCCAACTTTGCCAGCGTTCTAGTACGTGAACATTATTTATGAAGAAACTAATCACTTTCATTACCTGAACTGTAACAGTTAAATGAAGTAAGAGGCCTTCGCGCCAGAATTAATTCTTCCAGAATAACTCTTCAGTACAGTTCAGCCCGTGGTGGCAAGCAAATATCAGTAACCTTCCGACAGAGTTTTTTTGACTAGTATTGTGGTGACCAAATATATTACCTTCCTGAAAGTAGACACCGATCTGACATTCCTTAAATTCTAGAAACCAAAGCTAATGACATTGTGCTCTGCTAACTTTCGTGCCTGGACAATATTTTATGTGACTTAATCAGACATTCGAAAACTTAGAACACCCAAGGAATCGTTCCCTGAGACAGAGAGTTCAGTACGTCTTTTGGAACTGGGGATTTCTTGGTCGATGACTGCATTTTCGGGTCTGTGTGAAGGTCCTAGAATTATTATGTCCCCAGAGGCAGCGAGCAAAGTTGTGAGTATATATGTGAGAGCACGGCCATGGCTGAATGAATGAGGGTACACAGGTCTGAGTTTTATTTTACCGGTGTATTATTGTCACCCATCTGCTGTCTTAACTTTTTTTAATCTGCAGAATTTGTTACAAAAGCTAGAGTTTCTTTTTTCTTAGGCTAAATCAGATTATTCAACTCTGTTCATACATTTACGAGAAAGAAAGACACCTCTTAGACTCAACCCTATGTATCTATAACTCTTTGGGCCATCATCTGTTCTCTTAACGGGGCTGTGGGCTAAACCTAGAGTTAAGATCATAACGGGCTATCATCCTTGTAGCATTTTCCTTGAATTTTATGACTATTTGTATATGTTTTTCCTTGATGTAATTTTTTGGTGTTGTGAGAAGATTTTTTTTAGATGATAATAATAAAATCTCTCTTGAACTAAATCAGTGCGTTGGTCAGCTCGTTCAAAAAAAAAATATATATTCATTGTTATAGATTTCCCACGTCTGTGTGTTTAACTGTCGTCACGTGTATGTGCGTGTCCGTGAGTAGATAGAATTATATGTAATATATATGTGGTTTAGACTGTCGGACCCTGTAAAGGCCGTCGTAGAGGATAGGTGAGAGAGAGAAGAATTCTTTTCGCTTTCAGCGACAGCCTCTATACCACAGTCTATCATCTCACCTGTGTGGAAATTCTATTGTTTTACTAATTCTCACGGTGCCAGTCACCTATTCAAATCTATTCAGAAGGGACCAAACTCAGTCTTAATTTTCCTATCAAAAAAAAGCTACGAAAAATGGTCGCTCGTTACCGGGAATTGAACCCAAAATCCTAAGGCGATACGACAAATGGGGTCTCGCCCGACGGATTTTTGAACTTAGAATAGGAAGACGAGACGACAAATATCAGCTCGTCTTTAAGATTTTTTATTCTGAAATAGAGTAAGAGTGTGATGTCTTGTGAGTTGTTATATCTTTAAATAATTTATCCCCTAGACTAACGATCTGTTTACGGGCGTGCTGACCACACAAACTGATAAGTTTTTTTCCACAGCATTTAGAAGCATTATACATTTGGTTTACAGGTTGATTTTGTCGGAATACATGTTAATTAATGATTTTGTAATACTAAGCGCTGGTAAAGTTTTGTGAGTGTATAACATTCACAAGGGTTCTGAAGCAGGAAGGTGTTTGAACTAAAGTTAAGGAGTGCGTTTCGGACTATTTGTCCAGATTAATTGCCTCCCTCACCCTAACTGTCTTCAGGGGTAAACTTGATAGTGGATTAAAATTAAGGGATTATTTTTCTCTTTAATTTTTACAATAATTATTTTGTTTCCACTGTAGCAACTTATTTTTCAGAAGTAATCTTAACTACCATTTAGTTGGCGTAGTCGTGTTTTGCATTAAGTGCTTTATTGCCGATAATAGCAGCGATAGTTAGATTTTACTTTGGAGGAGGTATCCCAGGGTTAAGGATATCATCTTTCGAATTTTTGGTACATTTTTTTCTCGTAAGTGGTAGGAATCACAGTATCCTTTTCTAAATTTCTTTCTCCACTAGTCTCAGTCACTGACATAATATGGCCGAGAGGGCGAAACTGAGACAACTCCTCAGAGACGAAGCGAGAGAGGAGGGACTGGAAGGAGAGGAAGCAAAAGCGTTTGTCAGAGACGAACTGGACAGATATGATGCGGAGAGGAAAGCAGCGGAAGCGAGGGAAAAAGCAGCCGCAGATTTACAGCAGAAGAAGATGGATGAGGAAATGGAAATTCGCAGGATGCAGCATGAGGAACGAGAGAAGGAGAGACAGCATGAGTTGGCTCTTAAAACCCTAGAATTCCAAAGTCGTGGTGCTGCCTCTACCTCCAGCAATGGAGAGTCTTCTCCTCATTCTTCCTTAACTGACCCTGCTAACACTCAATCTCTTCAACTAAATGCTATGTCTTTCACTCTTGAGACTTTCCCTTGTCCAAATGAGAAGATTGACACATGGTTAGAAAAATTTGAGAAAATTGCAACTCTGTACGGGTTAGAGAGGTCGCGTTGGAATATGAAACTTTCCCAGGCCCTAAAAGGTTCTGCTTATGATGTTTATTCTAAGCTGGAAAGTAGCCAACAAGACGACTACGATGTGTTGAAGAAAGCGTTACTGGAGCGCTTTGAAATGAACGCTCGAAAATTTTTGCAACTGTTTCGCAACAGCAGAAAGGAGAATTCTGAATCTTTTCACCAGTTCTCTTCCCGTCTAAAGGGATATTTGACAAAGTGCCTTGAGCTCTCGCAGCTCCCCTCTACCTATGAAGGTCTTGAGGAATTTGTTTTAACAGAACAAATAAAGAACACTTTGTCTGCAGATACCTGTAGATTTCTAGCTGAGCAGGGGGCAGAAAAACTTGAAGACATCTTACAGAAGTCTGAGCGTTATCACAATGCGCTGGCTGAACTACCGGCCACAAAGCGGAAACCGACAGAGGAGCATTTTCGAAAACATAACCTAGAGCAATCTTCTCAGGCTTCCAACTCGAATAACCACAGAGAAACTGGACCTCAAAACCCCCCTCCTGAAAAATCCAAGTTCTACAAGAACAAGTACCCCAACCACCCCAAACAGTCTGATCAACCCGACCGCCCTACATGGCAGCGTGGCCAGAAAGGTCAAGGTGGCAAAGGGAGAACCCCTGAGCACGGGACATATGATCAGACCGAGCACACCGAGCCAAAACGCATCGGATGCTTATTAACAGTCTCGCAAGGCGGAATTATTGACAGTGATTCCCAACCTGTTGGGGATAGACCCCCAACGCGAGGTATTGTTACATTGAACGGTTCTCAAACTTCTTGTTTATTTGACACGGGGCTTTCGTATGATTGCATTGTGGCCAGAAACCTGGTCAAACCCGGTCAAGAGACAGCAGAGACCGTCCAACTTTGTGGAGTTCGTAAGAGTGATGCACCTACAGCGCTTCCCATCGCATTGGTGGAGATACACTTTGACTTTGTCAGAGGCGTGATCAAAGCGGCTGTTATGGATGATCCCATCTACCAAGTCATACTTGGCGGGAGATACGTGTGTATTGGGAAACCGGAAGAGCCGATTGTAGCAGCAGTAACTACAAGAGGGCAAACCAAGAAGGAACGGGAGCCTGCGCCTAATTTGTTACCCATGGAACTTAAAGAAGCGCAATACAAGGACCCTACTTTGGCACCCTGCTTTAGGAAACTGCCCATGGCTAAGGAACCCAGACAGCACGGGGACATTTTTTCTGAGGATGGCGTACTTTATCGGAGAACGGGCAAGCCTGACCAAGGTTACAACCAGCTCCTAGTACCGAAACAGTACAGAAGCCAAATCCTAGAAATGGGGCACTCTCTTCCCTTCAGCGGACATATGGGACAGAACGCCACAAACCAACGTATAACCACTCATTATTGGTGGCCAGGAGTAAATACTGATATTATCAGATATGTCAAATCCTGTGCCCAGTGCCAACGTGTGCCACCCAAGCAACGGGCACCCCCAGTCTCTTTGGGTGAAATGCCAATAGTGGGAACACCATTCGAACGGGTTGTGATCGACATTTTAGGGCCTTTCGAAAGGACTAAAAGAAGGAACAGGTTTATCCTGACCTTAGTCGATACATGCACTTTATGGGCAGAAGCTATCCCGCTAACATGCGCAGATGCCAAGCATGTCGCAGAAGCCCTCGTGCAGATTTTCACTCGGTTGGGATTCCCTCAACAAGTGTTGACGGATAACGGATCCCCATACCGAAACCTGTTGATGGATGAGATCGTGAAGATCTTGAGGACCCAACACATCTACACAAAGCCTTATACTCCGGCCGGAAATGGGCTCGTGGAACGTGCAAATGGAAACCTGAACATGATGCTAAGTAAACTGGCACAAGTGAAACCTGAAGATTGGGATCTTTGTATTCCTGGAGCTTTATTTGGCTACAGAGAATCTCCTCATACTTCCACAGGATTTCCGCCAGCTACACTCTTATTCGGCAGACCTATTAAGGGCCCGCTTGAAGCCTTACTTCAGTCTCTGACAGACGAGAAGGCGGATGAGACAGTTGTCTCAGCCAGTAAATACGTATCGGATTTAAAGGAAAGATTGAAACTAGGATGAGACCTAGCAACGACTAACTTTAAGCGAGCACGCACCAAGCACGCTAACCGATACAGGAAAGTCGCGAAAGAAAGAGAACTAGAAGCAGGAGAGAAAGTTTTGGTGTTACTCCCTACCGGAAACAACCAACTGAAGATCGGCTGGCAAGGGCCGTTTACCGTCCTGAAAAAGATTTCTAAGGCTAACTACCAGAATCTATTCAAGGAAAGGAAAAGGTTTTCCATTTAAATCTCTTAAAGAGATACTTGGAAAGACCAGTGCCGACCTCCGACCATCTCCTGACGATCGCCAAAACCGACGAAGATGATGATAGTGGCAGGGAAATTCCACTGCAATCACAGGAAATCTTTCAAAAATGTCAGAAGCGGCGACGCTCTTTCAAGCGCGCATGGGAGACATTCCAGAGGAAGGAAACTTTGGGGAGTAGACTTGAGTAGGAATTGGAGAGAGATGGAGGGGGAAGATAAGAGGGAAGAAGACAGACACCCCGAAGCTACGGTTATAGGAAATTTAATTCCATAACGTAGACATGGAGTGCTTCCATATCTTAAGGGGGGACGTCCTGTCACGTAGGTCTTTATATCATTAAATTGCCTACATCTTCTTCCTATTCTCTCACCCACATCCTTTACTTTATTATCTTTCCTTACTTGTTTTTTTCCTGTATTTTTCGCATCACTCGGTTGCGAAAAATATTTTTTTCAGTATTCTCAAACCTTACCTTGTGTTTTTTCTCATACTGGGATACGTAATTCTATTACATAGATGTCAGTGAACGAAGCTGTGACTTTCGCTTCTATCAGACCCGAAATGGCAGACAGTTGTCTGAATTTTCCAGCGAACACGCGCGGTTGCTTCGGGCTGAGCGCTCAGGTAGGCGTTAAAACTGTCACCTACACGGCGTAGAGCAGACATATAGTCTGGGAAAACGTAGCTCTCGGGAAACTTTCCTAGCGTGAAGTGTGATCTGTCACCGCCTCCCCCGCTCAGAAATGGAAATCGGGAGAGGAAGGTGCCAAGACACTCCGGGGCAGTTACGACATGCTTCTAAGTTAAACGAAGGTTAATGAGAAAGGGGAGATAATTTCGCGTGGCGAAATAGTTGGGACCCCTTTGTCCGTTTAATATATATTAACCCCAGTTGAAACTTAAACTTCATTCCCACTAGTAAAACTGCAGTAGACAGATCGCGGTGCTAGATATAATATCTGTGTGTTGGCGTAGTCTGAGTTTCTTGGCAAAATTTTGCCGAGCTCTAGATTTACCATTTGATTTACAGTATTCTAGTTCATGGTTTAGTCTGTAGTGCTGTGGTTGAGGTAACTATTATCTAGTATTTTGTGAAATGATAAAGTGTTAAGTCGCTTATTTCATATTTCACTAGTTAGATTTTGCGCAGAGTGCCAAATTTATATAGTCTGTATTATTTTCTAGTGACGTGTTTCAGTGGATAGCAGAATAAATTATAATTTCTAGCATTAAACAATAATGTAGCTATAATGAAGTTAATTTTACTGCTAAGTAATCAGACGAGATCATATTTTTCTAAACTAACTTACAAATGCTAGAAACCTCATGAGATGTTGACGGAACACGCACGTGTTCCTAAATTCATGGGGATTGATGATCTTTTTTTTAAATATAACTTACTTTACGGGAAGTTTAAATATAAGTCAAGCGGTCGGCTTGTTTTTTTTAATGTAAGTTATAACGAGTACATAGTATGTATAATTACTTGATATGTGTTCTTTCCTTTTTATATAGTGTAACTGTGGTACCCAACTTTGCCAGCGTTCTAGTACGTGAACATTATTTATGAAGAAACTAATCACTTTCATTACCTGAACTGTAACAGTTAAATGAAGTAAGAGGCCTTCGCGCCAGAATTAATTCTTCCAGAATAACTCTTCAGTACAGTTCAGCCCGTGGTGGCAAGCAAATATCAGTAACCTTCCGACAGAGTTTTTTTGACTAGTATTGTGGTGACCAAATATATTACCTTCCTGAAAGTAGACACCGATCTGACATTCCTTAAATTCTAGAAACCAAAGCTAATGACATTGTGCTCTGCTAACTTTCGTGCCTGGACAATATTTTATGTGACTTAATCAGACATTCGAAAACTTAGAACACCCAAGGAATCGTTCCCTGAGACAGAGAGTTCAGTACGTCTTTTGGAACTGGGGATTTCTTGGTCGATGACTGCATTTTCGGGTCTGTGTGAAGGTCCTAGAATTATTATGTCCCCAGAGGCAGCGAGCAAAGTTGTGAGTATATATGTGAGAGCACGGCCATGGCTGAATGAATGAGGGTACACAGGTCTGAGTGTTATTTTACCGGTGTATTATTGTCACCCATCTGCTGTCTTAACTTTTTTTTTAATCTGCAGAATTTGTTACAAAAGCTAGAGTTTCTTTTTTCTTAGGCTAAATCAGATTATTCAACTCTGTTCATACATTTACGAGAAAGAAAGAAACCTCTTAGACTCAACCCTATGTATCTATAACTCTTTGGGCCATCATCTGTTCTCTTAACGGGGCTGTGGGCTAAACCTAGAGTTAAGATCATAACGGGCTATCATCCTTGTAGCATTTTCCTTGAATTTATGACTATTTGTATATGTTTTTCCTTGATGTAATTTTTTGGTGTTGTGAGAAGATTTTTTTTAGATGATAATAATAAAATCTCTCTTGAACTAAATCAGTGCGTTGGTCAGCTCGTTCAAAAAATATATATATATATATTCATTGTTATAGATTTTCCACGTCTGTGTGTTTAACTGTCGTCACGTGTATGTGCGTGCCCGTGAGTAGATAGAATTATATGTAATATATATGTGGTTTAGACTGTCGGACCCTGTAAAGGCCGTCGTAGAGGATAGGTGAGAGAGAGAAGACCTGTCGAAGGTGTTAATTTTGTTATGTCAGCCATTGTGTTGTGTTTCATGCTCCTAGGGAGCGAGCCATAAGTATTAGTATTATTATAAATCCACAGCATAAGGTGGTTCTGACAACTTGGGGCATCGTCTAAACAGTGTCCTGACAACTGGGTGGCTCTGTCCCATTCTTTAAAGGCCATTGGGGCTTAGATTTTCAGTATAAGTCTAGAAATTAGTTATGCACACAGATTGATAGATGGTGATAGTTTTATGGTGTTCACGCCTTCAGTTTTCACAGCGCTCACGACAGTGTGTTATGCGGTTAGCCGGCAGACAGTGAACTGTTTACATTCAGTGGGGCAATCCGTTGCGGTATTTGACCCAGTTTTGAGTTAGGGGGCAGTAGAAGGTTAGCGTTGTCTAGAAACGCGAGTTCGTCATCTAGGGTGTTCGATGCGTTTAACAGCTTGTTAAAGTGCAGTGTTGTGCTTTAGGTTCTTCTGTATAAGTTGTTCTGCTGTCAGTACCATTAGTGCAGTCATGTAGGAATTGTCGAGCTGTATAAGTAAAGATATTACAAGGTGTACTTTGAAGGGTAGTACTAGGAAGGTAGTGATCCAGTTGGAGCAGCGGAGAATAGATTGTTGAGTGTGGTATAGTTTGGCCCGAGTGACTAATGGTGTCAGGAGGGAAGATAGATCGTCTATTATTGGTGATATCAATAGTGTTGGCGGCATCCCAGGGTGTATGCAACTCCTCGTATCTGGATAATGGTTTAGTTCTATGTAACCCGAGTAGATTGGCTCTTGACATCGTCATTCCGGTAACCTACCTGCAGTAGTACCATTGCTCAGACTGCGCTACCGACCAGGAAACATTATCTGCCGGGGATTTTGCCAAGTTCTTGTTTTTGTGTTTATGTATTTGCCACAGTCAAGGAGGTTGTTCTTCTTGGTGATTTCAACATCGATATACACAATTCAAATCTAACATGGAAAAATATAATATTATCGTACAACTTAAAACAAATAGTTAACCAGCCTACAAGAGTAACACAAGCATCAACCACACTAATCGACCACATCTACGTAACTTGCCCAGAAAACATCATAGAATGCTCTGTCCCTAATATTGCAATGAGTGACCACTATCCAGTATGCTGTACATGGTCAAAGAATAAATGTAAAGTTCCAAAAAATAAACATGTAAGTATCAAATTTAGAAGTTTCAAACATTTCAGTAAGGAATTATTTTTAAATGACTTGCTAACTGCACCTCTCGCCCGTGTTTACCAACTTCCTGATCCGGATGACGCTATTGAATACTGGACAAAAATTTTTTATAATGTTTTTGACACGCACGTACCAGCTAAGGAAATTCGCGTCAAACGACAATTAAAATCTCCGTGGATCACGCAGGAAGTGTTGGAGGCTATGAGGCAGAGAGATCAAGCGCACAAAAATAAGGACCTCAACACATACAGGGTATACAGGAACAAAGTTCAATATTTAATTCGGAAAGAAAAGAAAAATCATTTTAGAAATATGGTTGAGAACAAATCAAATAGTAAGGAAATATGGAAGGCAATTAACACCTTAGCGAAAAAACGTAATGCACCAGACTCATTCACTTCCAACACTTCATTTACTTGCACCGACTTCAGCAATCACTTTCAAGCAGAAATAAACAGTCTGAAATCCACAATACCACCTTCCTCTAGTGACTTAGACAAACTTTCAGCATTCTGTGAGAACAAATGTACAAACTCAGTTCCACCCGACATTCCTTTTATGACAGTTAATGAAGTGTATAACTATCTTATTGGCCTTAAGGATAATAGCTCATCAGGGCTTGACGGAATTAGTAATCGAATACTGCGTTACGCCGCACCAGCTATTAGTGATTCACTAACTTTTATATATAATCAATGTATTGCTAAAAGTTATTTTCCTTCGGCCTTTAAGATTGCCAAAGTATATCCTCTCTTCAAACCTGGCTCGTCAGATAACAGTAATCTTGGTAACTATAGACCAATTTCTCTTTTATCATCGCTTTCTAAACCACTAGAAAAACACATACATAAAGCAACACTACATTACCTAGTTAGCAATGACTTGCTAATTGACAGTCAGTCAGGGTTTCGACAAAAGCATTCATGCCACACAGCTCTAACTAAGATGATAGACAACTTGCACCTAAACATAAATAACGATAACATATGTGGAGCAATCTTTGTAGACTTTAGGAAAGCATTTGATATGTTAGATCACGCTGTTTTAATAAGAAAATTAGAAACAATGAAAGTTAACTTTAAACTAGTGACATTACTTAAGCAAATAAATATCACTAAAACAAAATGTATGATAATATCAACTAGACAAAAATTACAAAACTCGCCGAAAACAACACTTCAGCTCTACATTGGAACCTCTTTAATTGAAAATGTAAATGAATATAAAACACTAGGACTCATAATTGACCAACATTTAAGTTGGAATTCGCATGTACAAGCACTGACCAAACAAACGGCACAAAAAGTTTACCAGTTAGCTAAAATCAAACATTTCCTAGATGAGGAGACACGAAAAATGTTCTATACATCCGAGATACAAACACATCTAGACTATTGTTCCACAATTTGGGATGGCTGCACCATGTCCAACACTAAAAGACTCTATTCATTACAAAAACGTGCAGTGCGCCTAATTTCAGACAAAAACCTCACACAGTGTGTAGACGCATATACATATCTTAACATATTACCACTAAGAAAGCGCCTTCTCTTCAACAAAGCCAAATTTATTCACAAAATCTTGTCACAGAATGCTCCAACGTATCTTTGGCCTATTTTCAAATACAGCGGAAGACGCAGTCAACGCTTAAATAAATTACACATGCCCAAGCCTAGGCTCGACTTATTCAAGAAAAGTTTAGCTTTTTCTGCTGCTCATCTGTGGAATACTCTTCCACACGACTTAAAAAATACTCTTAGTCCATATTCATTCAATCACAGACTTTTCAAATACATCATGAGTGCAGATTATATGCCACCCTAATTTCGTTATGTTCTTAAATAATTACATAACATCATATGTAGGTTTTAAAGTTAATTTTGTCCTGTTTAGTATAAATTATGATACGCATCTGTAAATCTGTGTAACTGTTATTGTACTGTTACAATGTTGGGATTTTATTTTATTGTACTTTTTTGTTATTTTATTATTTAAGTAACATTTAGGATACGTGTGAGAATAAATGGATTAACTATGGAAGAAGAGAGAAAGGAAGGGCAGAATGTTAGACGGGCCTGCGTGCCCAATTCTAAACATTTGAAAATAAAGTTCGTTCGTTCTATCTATCTATCTATCTATCTATCTATCTATCTATCTATCTATCTATCTATCTATCTATCTATCTATCTATCTATCTATCTATCTATCTATCTATCTATCTATCTATCTATCTATCTATCTATCTATCTATCTATCTATCTATCTATCTATCTATCTATCTATCTATCTATTAATGTTTATTTTTATTTTTATTTATTTTATTTTTTACATTCATTATTATTATTATTATTCTTTTTTAATGTTAAAAACGTACTTTAATTATGATGATTATTGCAAATGTAATATTACTTTTATAATGATAAATGCCTTAATTATGCTTATAGTAAATGTGAGGATGAAAGGATATAGTATATATGATGAGAGAGAGAGGAAGGGCAGAATGTCAGACGGGCCTGCGTGCCCAATTCTTAACCCTTTGAAAATAAAGTTCGTTCGTTCGTTCGTTCTGTCGTGACCCTGGAAAGTTACTGTGCTGAAGAGTGAAGCCTGATTCTGGAGTACTCTGTTTTGAAGTCTGCTGGATTCCTGAAGCGTTGTAACGAAGCGAACTTTGCTTATAGCCATATATCATAGTGCCAACAAACAGTAACGTTATAATCTGCCACATAGACTTGTGAAGCTGGTTGGTTAGCTGAACTTTCGTGGGAATATACAGTTATTATTCTTACTGTGGACAGTTCATAGAGAATACTAAGAATAACTTTGTGGAACTTTTCAAGTGTGTGGAGTCCCGTTTATTCTGTCTTCATCTTCATCATCGGTGCTGAGAAGCTACTTGGACAAGCGCTGGACCATCAGTTAAGTTTTCTGTTTGTAAATCTTTGTATGATTTGTTATATTTATGTTTTTCTTGTTTTTCCTCTAAATTCTGTTTGCTTCCTTTAAAATTTTCTTCTCTCTCTATCCACCGGATTCTACTTATCATTCAGTCTGGTTCTCTGGAGTAGTGGGATAGTTGTGTCGGGGTCTTGTTAGGTTAGCAACAAGTTTTGTTCTGCTCTACGTCTGTTTCTTGAGGTTTACTTATTGGTTTGTTGTTGTTTTTGCTTTCCTTTTGTTTTGTTCTCTTTCCTCGTTTTCTTTGTAGAAACGTAGTCTGTATATGATGTTAGTAGTTAGGTGGGATCTTTCACTAAAAGTTCCTATTACTTGGGGTATATACATATTATATCTTTGATATGTTATAGTGTTAGTATTGCTGTTATGTTATTTAGTTTATTTTAACTGGTGTGACTTAGGTGGTAGTGGCTAGTGAAGGAGTGTGCTCTCAACACATCATTGTTAAGTGTAGTTGTTGTTTAGTCGACTGTGTCTATTATTATATTTGTGAATTCAAGGGTGGATGGGTGGCGAGTTTAATGCTTTCTTTTCTTATTTGTGGGAAAAGATTGGATTAGACCGATTCCTTTCTAGGGTGTGGCTGTGTATGTTTAGTGGTGGAGTACGGCAGAGGTGTTTCCTGCGACTGCCCTGCTTAACATTCCAAGACCTATTTCTGTTAGGTAACCTTGGTGGGGTTTGTATTTACATTGTCCTGTACAACCAGTAATTCTCCTGTTGTGTTTAAGTGGTGTGATCTCTCGTTCCTTCTTGCTATCTTGTAAATACGTTAACAGGTATGCCTTGTTTTTGCTCGTGGTCAGTCACGCTTTGTATATATCAGTCTATCCCTGCTCTTATCTGGTCTGTCATCTTATTCACCGTGACTGTTAGTTATCGTTCCGTTTAGTGTTTGTCTTTTCATCTGTGACATGTTCATTTTGCCAATTGTAGACTTTGTGGTATTAGGTGCAATATTGAGAGTACAAATATTGTCATAGTACAACACCAAAGTGGGTGTTAGTAAGATACTGTGTGAAGAAGCTGTGTTATTTTTCAATTTTATGCCGGGTCCACAACCTTACAGTTTTGAGGTGGCATAGCACCAAGAGGTATTATCAGCTGATGAAATACAACCTTCGATTATAGTAAGAGTCTTGACAGTTGTATCACAGAGACTAAGTGGCCGGAAGGACCAAAATCTAGTGAGTAAGGAGACAGTAAAAAACAGTTGAGGTGGATTATAATTATGCATTAAGAGGTGAAGTGGATGATGATATTTATACATTGAGAGGTGAAGTGGATCATACATACATGCATATATCTGTACTTTAAGAAGTAATATTGCTATTTATATATCATTACTGCATACTTTGTAAGCAGAGAGGTTTCTGTTGATATAAGTGAAGTATTTATAGTACATAGTATTGAGTAGTTGAATAGTAAGTATTCTGAGTGTACATCATGGACCTAGAGGGTTGCATTCGGATAGGCAAAGAATGTGGGTACACTGAGAAAGCACTGATGGATTTTGCCAAGGCAGAATACTACTCAGAAGAAAATCAAAAAGCTTTAGAGAAAGAAAAGATTGAGAAACAGAAGAAGGAGAGAGATGCTCGCGCTGAAGAGTTAGAGCTCAAAAGAAGAGAGTTTGAAATACAGGAAAGGAAGATGAAAGAAGATAAAGAGTTAGAATTAGAAAAGGAGAAAATGAGATTGGCTTCGGAGGAAAAAGACTGCAGGTAGAAGCTGATAAGGAAATACAATTAAAGAGATTAGAAGTGGGAGCGAGTGGTCAGAACTCGACTCCGGGGGGGTCTCATCGTCCCTTTAGGCTGCGTCTGCCAAATTTTAATGAGAAAATCGACAGTTTAGATTTTTTCCTCGAGAGGTTCGACGCCGATGCGTGGCCTGGAAGGCTGACAGAGATATGTGGCAATCTCTGTTATCCACATTGCTAGTGGGGCCGGCGATGGAGACTTTCTATAGCCACCCGCTGGAAGAGCGGGCAGATTAAGACAAAGTGAAGGAACGGTTGCTCCGCAAGTTCCGTCTGACGGCTGACGGGTACCGGACGCGCTTTAGAAACGCGATGCCAAGTGCAGACCAAGACTTCGAGGACTTTATCTCGAAGATAAAACTTCTGCTCAATAGATGGATTGAGATGGAGGGGATAAACAAGGACTACAATGGCTTGCTAGACTTAATGCTACGAGACAAAGTGCTGTCGTCATGTTCTACTGAGTTGGTAGCTTTCTTCCAAGAGCGCCAGTCAAAGGACATTGAGTCCATGGCACAGCTGGGCCATCGTTATGTCCTTGCCCATCCGGGCAAACCCATTCAGAAGTCAGGTCTGCCAGACGCCTTAGTCGCAGGCGTCGTCAATGTACAACACCAACAATGGCAAAATCAGGCAGGCAAGGCAGACAGGTGCCAAGAGCAGAAACACGATAGGTCCTTCAGTCCCTATCAGCCAAGACTCCGATGCGCGGTCATCACCAGCTAAAAGCCCTAGCAAGAGTCCACGTGATGAGTCGAAGAGGGAGCGCCTGTGTACCAATTGTGGTGGCAATAATCATTGCGCTGACAGGTGTCCTAAACCAACCGAACACGCGACTTCCAAGTTTGTGTTGGACACAGTCAACAGCGAGGACTGTGTGAGGTGTCATCCTCTGTTCCATGCGAACGAGAAGATAGTGCTACACTGCGGGCATGCGGCACCATGTCTGTCGGCTGTCCATGAGACTGGCAAGGTAGCTCTCCACAAGAGCATAGTGGAGAAGAAACCAGTCTCCGTATTGAGGGACACTGAATGTACCACAATCGGGGTGCGTCGGTCGTGTATTGACGAGTCCTGCATTACAGGCAAAACTGTAAAGTGCACCACGTTTGGGGGCAAAGCTGAGTCTTACCCCCAGGCGTGTATTAATGTGGACACCCCGTTCCTGTCAGGTAGAGTGAACGCGTTCGTCCTCGAGAACCCGATCGCCGATTTAATCGTCCGCAATGTACGGGGAGTGCATAATGCCATGGGTGTGGCTGGAGCAGAGGCTCAGCAACACCAAAGTCCCGAGGCGGACGATCAGGTGGTCGAGGTATCACCACCTGACAAGAAAGTACATCTGAGACGGGGTTCGCGACAAGGGCCAAGGTACATGAGTAGGAACAGTAGAGACATATCCGAGGGCCCAATAGCTGGTGATCGCACAGTTGGGGTTCGCAATGTCCCCCTGAGTGCTAGTTGGCGCACACTCAGACGAGTGTTTAATGAGGTCGCGCTGGTTAGATTTGTGGAGGTATTGTCATTGCGCGACAATACCAAAGTTGCACGAGTAACTTTCGCGAATAGGTGGGGTGCGCGTGATGCAGTCAGGTGGAAGCACATGTCATTGTTTCATAACCACCTGCTGATAGTCCAGCAATAGCAAGGGATAGGTATTGGTTTCGCGTGCAATTAGTACGTTTCGGTTAAAGCGAACCTAACAGTGGAGTCTGACCCACGCAAGTAGTACTATTCTGATGAATATAAGTTGTTCTGTACAACTTTATAATGTATTGAGGAGTGCAATGGGACTGGTTTACATGTGTTAGGGTTTGCAATTAATTGCAACCACGCCAGAGATGTTGTGTAAATTTTAAAGGTCATGTCTATGCTCTCTATGGTGGATTTTTGGAATTTATGTATCATGGTGCCATAAAGGCAATTTGCTATAGATTTAAATGGAATATATATTTAAACCATGTTACAAATGATTGTTTATCCTATGAGATTAGTTACTATTGTGGATGCTTATATAAGAGTAAATATGGATTTACTGGGGATTGTTTAGTGGGTGACCAGGTGTGGACTGTCGTTGTCATTTTTCACGATGGCCAGAACCTGGGGTAGCTTACTTCATACTTATGTCCTGTTTTGGGGTAGCTTGGCAAATGCAGTATCGATAAAGGCAGGATAGAACTAAGGCTTTCTCTCGGTCTAGAAGAGGAGATGCTGTTTATGGCATATCGTCATCCCACTCCGAAGGGGGTCGGGCGAAGCTTCCTCCGATGGAAGAAAACTACGTTTTCTTTCTTAAGGGGGGGGGGGGATGTCACGGCGCTATTTCGCCGAAAATATCAGACTGGCGACATTGTGTTTTGGCCACACTGTGATAACTTTACCGTCTAGGTCATTAGACAAAGCGGAAGCCGGAAGAAATCAAAGGCGCGGAAAGTTAGTGAGTTTCTAGCCAGCATTCCGGGTAGACGGACATATTGGTTCCCTTTCGCCAGCAAGGTGCTGTGCGGTTTTCACCATGGAATATTAGAGTGAGATTGCCATAGTCGGCTCTGATGGTTATTTAGGTGTAATTCTGGATTAGTGTGGTGTCCAGTGGGTATTACCTTCAGACCGCAGATTATAAGTGTCAAGGAATTGGTTACTTCTTTGTCATAGATTTTTGGCCGCCATGGTGAGCGATAGTCTAAACAGTGCTTGTACAATGTAGTCGTACGATTTTGTATGAGTCTATTATATAACTTAATAGAGGCAAGTTTCTCTGGCATTAATATATTGTATTCTCATGCGTTTGTTGGCCGTGTGAGGCTTTATCTATGTGCATTCAGTATTAAAAGGGAATTACCTGTCGAAGGTGTTAATTTTGTTATGTCAGCCATTGTGTTGTAGTCATGCTCCTAGGGAGCGAGCCATTAGTATTAGTATTATTATAAATCCACAGCATAAGGTGGTTCTGATACTGCAGTAGTGAAACAGAGATCGACCCAAAATAATGTCACAACTGTATAGGATGTCTTCAAGACAATAATATAGAACATTTCTTGTTAAAATGTAAGAGGTATGAACAAATGAGAATATCAATATTAGATTTTTTGCAGGAATCAAATTTACCTATAAATATAGAAGAAGTATTAAGAATAGACAGACCTAGGGAACTGCATGATATAGTCAAACAATATTTCTTCTTCTTCTTCTTTGATCCTTAGCCGCCGACCGTCAAAGCAGTCAGTGGCCATGTGGTGAAGTGGGATGTTATAAATATTTATAGGGGACTTAGTGTACTGACTGAGATCAGCTGTGAAGGTATATATATCTAATAAGAGTAGTGTAATATATATAACCTTACTTGCTACCACATATCTATATATCTCAGTCAGAATTATTCTGGAATAGTGTGATGCTACGTTATGTGTCTAGGGTATGAGTATGGTGAAGTGTAAGTCACAACAACAGACAGATAAACAATTTAATTTAATCCACTACTATTAACAACACTGTGACACTCACATACATATAACACTCTATGAGAATATCTTAAAGAAGTCACTCGTAACTTTTCAATTAACAATATGTATTCATTAATGTCATAAATGTGTATGTGTCCTGATTCAAAGACAAAGGAACCAGGAATCACAATCAATTTAAATTACAAGTTATGTACAGAATGTATTTAATATGAATATTGTAGTGACATATATTATTACAAATATTCTATTTGTGTCAGTTGTGTAGTAGTAAAATGAGGTAATACTGGTTTTGTTTTGTTCAAGCTCTGTTGGTATTTGTCATCATGACTTCAATAGTTTGTCTTAAGGAAATTAGTATTGGAGATGTTCTCAGTTCCTGATATTAAGACAATTAATTTCCCCTCTTAATATTATTTTTACAAAGTCATTTCAAGATGAGGGGACATAATGTTGAGCTCAGCTGGCCAAGTTAGCTTATCTGGCGTGATGGCGGCAGGAAAGGACTCCTCTGCTCGAATTCTCCTCTGGGCTCTGGAGACACCTCACTGATAGCTAAAAGGACCAAGGAGTATTGTGTCCGACACTGGATTCAGCAAAGCTCTGACTAGGTGCTGCTCAGTACCATCAAGACCACTGTCCCACAATTCATACGAATAAACACAGATACGTTGATTAGCAATGAATTCTGGCACAAACTGGCACAAATTCCCATCTGCTTATCTTCCAGGCTTTTATTTAGCCAAATATAAGCTGGCTTCAACGCACTGATGCTTTATCAATCTTATTTAAACAAGTGGTTTCGAACTAACGCTCCCAAGTGTGTATATCAGCGAGTCTGACCAATGATCCCCGTTTCGACAAGTGTTTGAAAAAATGTTACCTTTCCCCGTCTCCCCTAACAACCAAGATAGTATTTATAGCCCGACCAATCGTGGTTAGGCTTTCATTTGTTGCGCTCCA
This sequence comes from Oreohelix idahoensis, assembly GCA_024509875.1. Lineage (NCBI taxonomy): Eukaryota > Metazoa > Mollusca > Gastropoda > Stylommatophora > Oreohelicidae > Oreohelix > Oreohelix idahoensis. Next base: position 158,046 of record JAMPIV010008804.1, on the reverse strand, counting down.
ATCAATTTGGAGTTTACATGGTAGGCTATTTCTGTAACGTAAATTTTTTTCAAACACGTTAAAAAAATTCTTATGAGCAGAAATGATTTTATGCTGTCAGGCACCCCCAATATTTTATTTTGGGTATAATTTATTAATTCCTGGACTATTTGCGTAACGTTTTACATATTATTTGTCAGCAAGCCCTAAGGAACCCAAAAATACAAATTTAAAGGAGCTACGTGGCTGCATTCAAAATATGCAATTTCTTCTACCTCCTGTTCCGAAGATGTGCTGTCTGGGTACTGTTATGTTTTCAACCGTAAACCCATCTAATGTTATCTTTTCTAATAAGAGTTTTTTATGATTTATAAACCTAACTCTGGGAAAGGGTAGTGTATTTTATCACTGTCCGTCTGAAAAAAAATTAGTGCATGTAGACTTACACGCGTGATGGCAGCATTTGTGTGCGGAAGTGACGTAGGAGCTAGTGACGGCTAAGAACAGATAATTGAGGAAACGAAATGAACCAAAGCAAAAACAAGGATAGATAGGAAAATAATGACAGAAGCCACCAGAATTATGCAAAATGATGCTGGACATTCATCCCAGCAGGAGCTAAAATGCCCATTTGAAAAATGAGACGATTCTCCAATGAAAAGCGAGTTCGGTCGTCGCCGATACATGAACGGAGGGCAGTGACATGAATGTCAGAGTTACCTGAATGGTCAGGGCTGTTGAAGTGAAGGGCCACCGGTAAATGTTTGCCGTGATGGATGTCATTCAAGTGCTCCTGAAATCTGTCTGCCAAACGTCTGCCAGTTTCACCAATATAGGTCATGCCACTGTTACGGTATATGATATTAACGCCGTCTGCTAAAGGTTATCAGACGTGCAATTGTAAAGGTTAAGGCATTTAATATATTGCGATAGATGTTTCAATTATTGAACGCTCCATACACGATCGATTATGACGTGTATAGCGTTGTTTGGGTCACAGTCGGTAACTAAGAAACGCTAACCTTTGTTACTTGACCGCCAAGCTGAATAGCTGCGTTTTTCTAACCTTCCAATTCAATGGCATGATATAGTCATATATATGCATTTTTTGATGGACCAGGGTCAGTCCTAGAACTCTATATGAGAGGAAAATTTATGGAGGTTAGTAATTAACTAGAATCCTCAGAAGGATGAGAATAATCGTCAAATTCATATGAAATATTCAGACTCGCAGTCTCACTGTCGGCAGGTAGCCATGTCTATCTGCTCGTGCATATAGCTGTGATGTTCTGACGACAATACTGCAGTGTATCCTTAAACGGACATTGACACATAACCAGCAGTCTACGTTATTGATTAATTTATGCATGACTTATATGGACTTATGCTCTACTCCTATTTGAAATGATCATCCTGTGTGTACAACTGTGAATTAAATGTATGGACTCAATGAAATGACTTATCAAATCAATCGTATTCCAAGGTTCAAGTATTGTTCGGAATCTTCCACCCCCGCATTCGCTTAATCTTCCATCGAAGGCACGATGCACTATCACTGAATGAAAAAAAACTAACATATCAAAGAAAAAACAATGGCCAGAAATTTATAATTGTTTTATTCATATCACATGGAACATTGTTCAGAGCAAACCACCTTGTAACAGTGGTGCCCGGTATGTGGGGACGAAAAACAACCAAAAACCAAAAATTTTTTTCATGACTTTCGAATGAAATATTTACGATCAAGTTTCGATCACATGACCATTACGAAGCTGACGTGACGCACGTGATCATGAATAGCAACATGACGTCACTGTTGCATTGTCGCAGTGAAGAAGACATCTTTTCAACGCCTCTCTAGTTCGCTTCAAATTGATCAAGATGGACTACCGTTGCCTGCCCATCAGGAGCAGACAGTCAAAGGCACAGGCCTAGCTGTTGACGACCTCTAGCACTGATCTAAGCAACGGAAAAGATAAGTCTAGGTGTTTAACTGTTGTTATTGCAAACAGTGCTAACTGAGTCCATGCCCTCTGCCTACATCGGCATGTTTTTTACCTATGTTTAATGTACTTTTTGTTGTCTTAATGTGTTGTTAATTCGTGGGAGGTAGGGAGGATGAACCGAAATTAGATTCTGTGGCTCTCACGATGCCTGAATTGATTTCGGTCGTTTCTTAGGGCAGTTAAACGATTGCACTTTTGGAAGCCCCATTAAGGTTTGCCATTGGACTATCTGTCCAAATCTGCTGTCGTTTGACGATTTGTGTTAGCTGTACCGTTCCGTAGATAACTGGTGTATTTTATTCGTACTCAGTTAACAATTTTATTCAGTTTTGTATCATGTTCGTTAACTATTTCGTCCAGACTACTCTCACTATAATTTATTTTATGATTGTTAAATGTTCGTCCGTTATGAGTCCTGTGATGTCATCATTTTTTGCAGTCATTTTTTTTTTGTGTACTTTGAATATTAAGTTGACCTCGGGTCAGACCTTGACCCTTCATTTGGATTGTGACACTTCCGCTTGTTTTATTTAGTTCATAAATTCATTTTTAATTGTGAAAATGTCTTGTTTGCGTCTTGACATTGTTTGTACCCTTTAGTTGCATCATTGTTTTGTTTGTCCTCATGATATATATTAAATACTACATTAATAATATGATATTATATGCAATAATACACTTGTAATTTAATTTAATTAATTTTTTTCTGATATTTAAGGTTAATATGGGACATTGCATAATTATGCAGTGATAGTCCAAGAAAGTAGCACTACAATTTATAAGAGATGCCTAGGGCATAATAATATATTATATATATTGACCAAATAAAATAATCTTATAGTCTACCTTTGAGGTAATAGACCCATTGTATATTATTTAATATACTTTTCTGGTACTAAGAGAGTGACTTAGTACATTGAACAATATAATTACTAGGAATCATACCCAACATTATGGGATATTAAGATTAATTGGGTGAAGAAATTACATAATAGTTAACAGATATCATAACTATTTATGATATAGTTAGTACTTAGATACAATATTGTTACAAAATATTGTCTATTGGTTGAACTTAGACATTAGAGTTCAGTACTATTGTGATTATTTATATTGAATATTTCTAAGTTGAGTAAGTATAATAATTACTCTGAAGCTACTATTGACTATTTTAATCAGTAATTATCAATAATTACTTACAGATAAAAGTCAAAATGCTTACTATAGACCATTTCGTTAAGATTGGTAGGGAATATGGTTATAAATCTCAAGAACTTCGTCAGTTTGCTGAGTCAGAACTGGAAAAACATGAAAGAAAAGAAGCAGAGAAAAAAGCTGCATTAAAGAAAGAGGAAGAGGAACAAAAGGCTGCATTAAAGAAAGAGGAAGCAGAACGTGAGATGAAGCAAATTGACAAGGAAAATAGATTGAGAGAGATTGCTCAACGTGAAAGAGAAGAGCAAAGAGCAATCGCCAGACAGGAAGAAGAGAATAAATTGAAACGAGAGGAAATTATTTTACAACAAGAAATGGAATTGGCGCGTATTAAATTGGAGACAGCAAGATTACAAGCACAAAGTGCTGATGCAAACCAGAATAATAACGCACAAAATGGATCATCATCCAGCCAAACTAAACATTTCTATAACTTTAAATTACCCACTCTCAACTTGAACGTGGACGACCTTTCATCGTTCCTGTCACGTTTTGAACAGACTTGCAAAACAAATCATTTGCCTGAAGAGTCATGGGTACTCAAGTTAAATGAATTCTTGGTTGGAGAACCATTGACGGCGTCTCAAAATGCTGACCCATCAATAGCAAATAACTACGGTGCTATTAAGTCCTTGCTTTTACGAAGGTTTCACCTGGACGAGGAACACTGTAGGTTGAAATTTAAGGGAATTTTACCTGAATCTCCAAAAGATTTTGCAGGATTCATTGCGAACATACGCAATACATTTAATAGATGGGTTGAACTGGCAGAAGTCAACAAATCATACGACAAATTAGTTGATTTACTACTACGGGATAAGGTATTATCTTCGGTTAGCCAGCCATTTTTTGCATATTTGCAGGAGCGTAAACCAGGTACTATGGACGAGTTAGAAAAAATTTCTTTAAACTACTGTTCGGCACATCCGAATGCAACCATTTCTAACTCCTCATTAAGAGAACCTCTACCTGTGGCGTCTAATATGGCCTACAATCATAATAACAAACAAAGACATCACAGTGTAGACAGAAGCAGGTTCCAAAGAAATCACAATGTTAACTTTCAGAATGGACATAATAATGATTTCAACAATAAAAATGAGTTCAACAGAGGTAGATCACGAGATAGAAATTATTCACCTCAAACAAACTACCACAATGGTCAACATAACACTAATTATAATCGATCACATACTCCCAATAATAATAATAACTGGAATGGTAATAATCATGGCTCGAGACATCGAGATAATAGTTACTATAGAGGACGACGAGATAATTCTAACAATTATACTCGGAATCGATCTCATTCTCGGGGATCATCTCAGTACAACCATAATACAGGGGCGGCAGTTACAAATAATACTACCCCTATAGCTCAGGTCCCACTTGACAATAATACAACACAGTCTTCTGCTGCATGTTTTGCTATTAATTATAATGTGGCAAATAGTTGCCAACAATGCAATCTTATTTTTCAGAAGGTGAAAGAAACAGTGCTTAACTGCGGACATATTACACCAGAGGTAGGTCTTGCAGTCAACGATGGAACAGGCCTACTAATTTTTAACAGGGGATTAGTTAATGGATCCGTCGTCTCAGTGCTGAGGGATTCAGGATCCACAACGATTGGTGTACGACAGTCGCTGGTACATCCTAGCTGTGCAACGGGGGAATATGTCCGTTGCATGACTTTTGGGGGAACTATTGAGTTTTACCCCACAGCTATTATTCATGTTAACACACCTTTTTTCACAGGGAACGTAAAAGTATGTATGCTAAAAAAGCCTATAGCTGATCTGATGGTTGGTCGTATACACGGCAGTAAAGATTGTACTCCAGATGAGATTATAGAATGGGAGAAACATAACCTATGCACTGGAAACGCCGTGACGACTAGAGCGCAGACTCAACTCATGGAGAAAGTTGATGATAATAAAATGGATGCAGACAACCAAGAGGAATTTGTAGTCAATTCACCTATTGACAGGGAAACATTTGCAACCAAACAAAAAGAGGATAAATCTTTAAAAAAAATTTTTTAAGCTGGTTGATAAAGTTGACAATCTATCCTCAGGTAATAATAACAAACATTGTTTTGTTATTAAAAAATGACATATTGATTAGATGTTTTAATGACAAATCACAAATGAAACAACAAGTTATGGTCCCGTATACTTTTAGACGGTACATTCTTCAACATGCACATGACTCACATTGTGCTGGACATATGGGATATACTCGAACACGATCTCGAGTACTGTCTTCATTCTTTTGGCCAGGAGTGTCAAGAGATATTTCGCAGTATGTACGTTCCTGTACTACATGCCAAGAAGTGAAAGCACGTGGAGCTTTTCACACGGCGCCTATTCAGGCTTGCGATATCTCAGTAAGACCGTTTGACAAGATGGCCATAGATATTATTGGTCCATTGCTACCATCGGCCAGAGGACATAGATTCGTCCTTACGTGCATTGATTTGTGCACACGATGGCCAGAAGCTATCCCATTAAAGACCACCACTACCACAGATGTAGCTGATGCACTACATCTCATCTTTTCTAGAATAGGGTTTCCTAGAAAACTTTTATCAGACCATGGGTCACAGTTTATATCTGACACCATGAAGGAAGTCATGAAAACTTGGAACATTGATAGGAATTTAAGTAGTATTTATCATCCGATGAGTAATGGTGCGGTTGAAAGACTTAACCGTACACTTAAACAACTACTACATAAGGTTACTGCTAAGCACCCTCATGACTGGGACAGAGCACTCCCAGCTGTTCTATTTGCTTATCGGGAGGTACCGCATGAACAAACTGGCTTCTCTCCCTTTGAATTAGTTTTTGGTGCTCCCCCAAGAGGTCCTATGGGACTAATAAAAGACTTATTAATTGACGCGGAGATGACTCAGGACACTCAGTCATCTTACGAGTACGTGATTAATCTTCGGAAGAACATTATTGAGTCTTGCCAGTTGGCAACAGCTTCTTCTGAGGCTGCAAAAGCTAAGGCTCGATCTCTACAAAATAGGTCTCGACGATTACGCCAATTATTCCCAGGCGACGAGGCTTATGTGTTACTTCCTCACAATAACAATAAATTATTGATATCTTGGAATGGTCCTTACAAAGTCATTGATAAAATTTCCGACGTTGATTACGTCTTAGATATCAAGGGACACAAAAAGATATTTCATATTAACATGCTCAAGCAATTTCATACACGTCCTGAACACTTACAGTCAATTTTTCATGAACTAGATGACAACACAGTATCTACTTGTTATTATTCTAACTTATCTGTCATCCAGGAAGAAGAATCTTCTTTTCCTGAGGTACAGTTACCGTTACCGGTACCAGTAGTTCAACCTACTGAATCTTGGCGGGATGTAACCATCTCTTCAACGGTTACACCGCAACAGCGTCTACAGATTGCTAATCTATTACAATCTTATCCAGATGTATTGACCGACGTCCCGGGTCGCACATCGGCTATCAGTCATGACATTACTCTCAATGATGATACACCTATTCGTGTACATCCCTATTCTGTTCCTTTACATTTCCTTGCTAAAACTACTAAGGAACTTGAACAGATGTTGTCTCTGGGAATCATTGAGACTAGTAATTCGCCATTCTCTTCTCCATTAGTGATTGTCCGGAAGAAGGACAATAACATCAGACTATGTGTTGATTATAGAAAATTAAATGCTAAGACTATAGTTGACAGCGAACCACATCCACTTATCGACGACTTACTGCCACGTCTATCCAACGCAACTATATTTAGTAAGATAGACTTAACTAAAGGTTATTGGCAGATACCACTGACCGAAAAGGCTAAGTACTATACCGCATTTTCCACTCCACAAGGTCTATACCAGTGGAATGTGATGCCTTTTGGGCTTGTTAATGCGCCAGCTACCTTCATTCGCCTGATGCGACAAATTTTATCAGGTAGACCAGACGTTATTACATATATTGACGACATATGCTTGTTTAGTTCGTCGGTTGAGGAACATGTTTCGGGACTTAGATATGTTTTCGACACTCTAAGGAATTATCATCTAACTGCTAAACCTACAAAGGTGCAAATCGCGTGTAATGAGATAACCTTTTTGGGACATATCATTGGGTCGGGATATATCCGAACGTTACCTAGTACAGTCTCCAAAATTCTAAACATAGCAGTTCCTCAGACGAAGAAACAGGTCAGGAGTTTGTTAGGACTTGTTCAATATTACAGTAGATTCATACCAAACTTGTCATCCATCACGGCTGTATTGTCTTCATTGTTAAAAAAAAGACATGCCGGTGAAGGTGACATGGACTGGTACATGCAATGAAACTTTCAACAAAATTATAAATTTGTTCTCGCATGAACCAATTTTAAGACTTCCCGATGCTTCCAAAAGATTTTTCTTACGAACAGATGCTAGTAACTACGGCATTGGTGCATGCCTGCTCCAGAACCATGATGGCATTCTACATCCTACCTTATACATTTCAAGAAAGCTAAAGCCTGCAGAAACAAAGTATTCAACAGTTGACAAGGAACTGTTATCCGTTATATGGGCAATAACTAAACTTGAAAAGTTCTTACTTGGTGCTCCCTTCACCATACAGACGGACCAACGTGCTGTAGCATCCTTGCGTCGATCTAATCATAAAAGCCAGAAACTCGCCAGATATGCAATCATCCTACAGCCATTTGAATTCTCCATTGAACATATTCCTGGCACTGAAAACATTGTGGCGGATGCGTTGTCACGTAATCCTATTGACGACGAATAATCAACAGTAACATTCCTAAAACATATCAACTATAAAGGAACTAACCTTGCCTTCAATTTAAACTTTATAAACACTGTATGCATCACAGAATTGAACTAAAAGACAATCGGGGTATACATGTTGACATTGGAACTTCGTCTAACGTCCATACACGATATATGAATATTCGTTGAACAATCATGGAACAATATCTGACGACAAGTCGAACTTATTATCCTATGTGCACTTAATTCTTGGATGCTGGGATAAATGACATTTCTTTCCAACGTAAACGTTTGAACATTTTTGCCTAAAAGAATTCATCAGGATCAAGACTACGGATGGATCATCATATCCTATACTAATTAATTAGTTAACTTAACTTCTTAATTGAATTATTATCAATAAAATGAAATGTGAGAAAAAAATGAAATGAAAGAACAAAAAAAGAGAACGAAATATAAAAAGAAGAAATTATGAAAAGAGAAAATAAATCTCACACAAGTATTAGATTAATATTTTTTTTTTTTATGTACCTATACGTTATTTAGTTAGTTAAATTAGATAGTTATTATTCACTAACACTTAACACACACAATTAAGTTAAACTTATATTCGAATTTCTTTCTATTTCTTCTCACTTATTTTGTCTTTTCTTCTCTCATAACATCGCGTTACATTAGAATCTTAATAATTTAACTCTTAATTTAATTAATTAATTTAATTTTAATTAGTTAAATTAATTCCTATATGACATACTAATACGACAGACCTTACTTTAATTTAATTCTATCATTCACTGTTAACATTGGACATTTTATTTAGTTGATATAATAATATGTATAATTGATATATAATGTTAGATGACTATGACAAATAGTTAGTTGACATGACCGCAACACGGTTCTACTCAGAACATCGTCGGCCATATGTCACAATTGTGTTAAATTTTTTTTGAAAAATTGTTAAGTCGGATAGATCTTGAAAAAAAATCTATCGATTTTTTTTTCCCCGGTGTACAGGGAATTGTTACGGTATATGATATTAACGCCGTCTGCTAAAGGTTATCAGACGTGCAATTGTAAAGGTTAAGGCATTTAATATATTGCGATAGATGTTTCAATTATTGAACGCTCCATACACGATCGATTATGACGTGTATAGCGTTGTTTGGGTCACAGTCGGTAACTAAGAAACGCTAACCTTTGTTACTTGACCGCCAAGCTGAATAGCTGCGTTTTTCTAACCTTCCAATTCAATGGCATGATATAGTCATATATATGCATTTTTTGATGGACCAGGGTCAGTCCTAGAACTCTATATGAGAGGAAAATTTATGGAGGTTAGTAATTAACTAGAATCCTCAGAAGGATGAGAATAATCGTCAAATTCATATGAAATATTCAGACTCGCAGTCTCACTGTCGGCAGGTAGCCATGTCTATCTGCTCGTGCATATAGCTGTGATGTTCTGACGACAATACTGCATTGTATCCTTAAACGGACATTGACACATAACCAGCAGTCTACGTTATTGATTAATTTATGCATGACTTATATGGACTTATGCTCTACTCCTATTTGAAATGATCATCCTGTGTGTACAACTGTGAATTAAATGTATGGACTCAATGAAATGACTTATCAAATCAATCGTATTCCAAGGTTCAAGTATTGTTCGGAATCTTCCATCCCCGCATTCGCTTAATCTTCCATCGAAGGCACGATGCACTATCACTGAATGAAAAAACTAACATATCAAAGAAAAAACAATGGCCAGAAATTTATAATTGTTTTATTCATATCACATGGAACATTGTTCAGAGCAAACCACCTTGTAACAGCCACACCTCTTGCAGATGATAGCATAAATCAGGTTTCTGGATTCGCATGTGAAAGACTCCGCAATGGCAAATTTACCGTTCGGAAAGGAGACTGACTGCGTTTGGAGTACAAAAGGACAGGTCTTACATATGCGGCGTTTGCACGGTTTAGTTCCAAAGTGAGAAGGACTAGTTTGTCTCAAGCGACTATGCACAAGAATATCCCTAAAATTCTTATCCTTACGATATGCCAACATACATCATAAGTTGTTGCAGACATTTTTATTTGGATAGTTTATTTCTTTATGCATGGCATGTAATTAATGGGGCTGTGTCACAGGAGTTAAAACAATGAAGTTGGAAAACACACGTATGCTGCATTACATATAATTTTTATTTAAACTGCAATACTCTTTTTACACGATTGGAGAAGAAACTACGAAAAAGGAGAATAAATTACATATGCATCAGGAATTTGAAAATGATTAACAATTATATGAAAATATATGAAAACGTAAAAAAAAAAGGATATAAAAGTTAAAAAAATGAAGTTATCTTAATCTGAGGATAAACAAATGTACAGTATGTGAGACTAAAGGTAATAAAGTTAATAAATAAATATTACTCACATAAAGGTATGTTTCAGGCACTCATGAGAAATAAACAAGTAGAAAACTAGACAACATTAAAAACAACTCAAGTGACAGGGCCATCATATCTCTTGTCTAGTTTTCTACTTTTTTTGTTAATTTAAAAAAAAAAAAAAAAGTTTTGCCTCGTTTTGTCGAGGCACGTCCCGTTCAACCCAGTCGGTTATATTAGGGCACATGTCCAAATATAAAAAAACCCTTAGGTCTGGGATTAGGTGGGTCTTAAATTGAGTTTTCTACTCCTTTATTTCTCACCAATGCCTGAAACATACCTTTATGTAAGTAATATTTATTTATTAACTGTTTACAGGCCCCAGGTTTCCTCTCTTTTCTTGCTTTAAAGTTAAACATAACAACATTATCATAAACTTTAAAAGCATGTATATGCTTAAAATTAACAGCAGCTACACAAATTTGTAAAAATGGATGAACGTGTGAAAAGAGCATATAAATACAATAACAATTATTTATTGTTCATTGGGAGACACTGTGCTTGGAAATTCATAAAATATCACAATGACGGTAATTTGTTCAGGCATCAACTTTTTACATCAATCTGCATCCACTTTTACCAACCTGGAATGATGAAAATTTCCCTGAAACTTGCAGAAAACAAGTCTGCTCAGAATGAAAAAAAAAATAAAAGTAATGAGCAATGCTTATAACGCAAAGCTGTTATGTCATAGGTTTAACAGGTTTGGTAATATTTACATGGAGGGGAATGAAAACAGGTAATATGTAAGTCTGAAGAGAAAGAAGGACAAAGAAATGGCCTAGGTTATGACCAAAAGGCCATCATCAGGGGCAAGACACTAACAAAATATAGTACAGATATGAAAGTGAGAAACAATCAAAATGCATACAAATTAAAAAGGTCTTTCCATGCCTTCGTCATCCCCTTCATGTCAAGATCTTGAACTGATGGCACAGGACAGGAAGACTTGGCATAAACTTGTTGAAGGTGGAGCTGAAGAGTGATGGAACTCTTTGTCTCAATGTAACTTCTAAATTTCTCAACCTGATGCCTGTTTGAGGCACAAAACTTATCTCTACTGGGTCCAATTAATCTTATCTCTCCCATAATTGTGCTATAAGAAAGATTCTTTTCTGCTGTCTGACTCTTCTCCAATCTGATCCAAAGACAGGGGAAGTGTTCAAAGATCCCCACTTGATGGCTTACAGATGTGACACAATCTGAAGTGGTTCACAGCTGTCTATACATCAATGAAGGCAGCCACTGAGGGACCAAACCTATACCACTGAGGGACCAAACCCATGCCACTGAGAATGGTATACAATGTGCTGATTTGTTATCCTAGCATGTATGGTGTCATTTCCTACAGTTACCTTTGTCGACTTGAATGACTTTATATGTGAGTCATGCAGTGATATACATACCATTATAGGCAAAAAACATAATGTATATGGTAGTGAATGAAACATATAAGTTTGTGAACTTGTTGGAGCTACTTGGAAAGTCACAGGTAATTGTCGTGATGTCGAATTCACAAAAACGGCATTCTGACCAAAACTACACGCCATACTTTATGACAGTATATCCTTGACGAACCAATGGAATTGCACCTTCATGTATCGTGTTTACAAACGTACTGCTTAGCAATGGCGAGCCCAGATCTGTGTAACCTTGGTTCAATTGGAGGTAAGCTACAGACTTAGGAGCGAAGTACAGCATGGCAGAGGTCAAGAATTCTATAATAGGAATGTTCATCTGATATTGTGTGCAAATATTTCCACGAGGAGTAATGAAGGAAGGAAGAAATCTTGAATGGACTGCATCGAGACATAAGGCAAGTCAAAAATTTTGTTGTTTAGGCTACGCCTAGGAAAAGACGGTAGTATGATAGTAAAAGACTATTATCTAGATAGATAAAGAATAATTCAGGGTGTAATTTAAGCCTAAGATGAAGGAAATCAGTCCAGGAATAAGGAGGATATGTAGATTACTAGTTTTTCAGATTTGTACAGCTGGACCAATGTGTGCCTGCATTTAGGAACACAAAACACACATTAGCAGAAAACCCTCTCTGTTGTCCGGCCTTGGCCTATATATAGGATGTGCCCTAAATGGAAATAGGCCATAATAAAAATTCAAAATACAGCGAGTGCGCGGTTCTGTCAGAGAGATAGACTTCTTTGCATTCTGCATCTGAGATCAGACTGCATGACCATTAACAGCTCGACTGCATGTACTTGACGGTTATATTATGTCAACCACACACACTTGAAAGAGTCAGCCACTACTGCTGGAAATTGTGGTGCGAGCGCCCTGGTTATCTATAGGGCCAGTTACCCAGTATCCACAACCTAGAGGAACTTCATATGACTTTTCCTTCCATGTCAGGAGTGTGACAGACTTCAATACACCAAGATAAGTGGCCAAACAAGGCTACTGTTCAGAGTATCCTGATGACACCACTATATTAAAATCAAGATTCTAATAAAGACACATTTCATGATGACTTTTGGTGGGCATAAGTATAGTCAGTGATAGCCTAAATCAAATGACAGTGAAATAACAGTGTTATAAAGATATAGATATTCTACAAACAGCTAGTTCAACCAAGAGCGAAGGACTTGCTACAACTTGAGTGACTTTTTGAAAATTGAGAACTATTTTCACGTTTTATTTATTTAAATGATGTATTTAAAAATGTGATTTTCTTGAAACAAATTCAAACAGAAAAGAAAATCTTTAAAAATAAATTGTAAATATTTACCAGCAGACTTACTTAAATTATTTAAGTTAAGTTACATAGATTAGTTAATACCCCTAGCAGAGTTAATAATAATAATAATAATAAAATTAACAGAGGAGGATCTGGAGAGAAGCAAATAAGAACTTAGAGTAATATATTACCATCTTCTCTAGGGACATATACAGCTTGATCCTACCTTTGATATCTATACACCCTTACTCTTTTCAGAGAAGGGGGTATTACTTATAAGACCAGACTCTTATCTGGCCCTATCCTGGTATCACCTGATACAACTTTGTGTCCAGGATACTTAATAATTTCAATAACATCTACCCTCTCGTGACAGTAATAAAAATGCTCACAGCATGATTATTATGTTTTCTCACTTCTTAAAAGATGCTAAAACTACATGTTTGTGATTAACTGTATTTCACTAGTCAGTGCCCTTACTCAATAACCTTTACCCCTTTTATGCTTTGTTTTTATTATATTTTTACTTCTCGATAAATAACAAAGAATTTGCTTTAAACGCTTATGGCCTAGCTTGATGTCAAACACTACCGCTCACGTCCAGAATCTGGCATTTCTATTCCTAGAAAATGGTTTTGTGACAGTAATTTATAATATAACGACATTTTGAACATTAAAACACAAAATTTAAAAATGTTGTACAAGCACAAAAAGCTTAACTTAGTCATCAGGCTGAGTACATGAAGAACTCGATTTTTAAAGCTATATTAATCATTGACAGCTGGTCATCTTTCCCCAATTGTTAATTTCCCATTCACAGAACATGTCAGCTCTTTAAATATCTATAGTAAACTGAAATCTTAATTCTGATTGGCCCCCAAGTTTTGCGTCACATGCATTTATAGATTATTTTTGGCTAATTTTTAAAAGATGGTGGTTTGTACGCATGTTGTTGTTGTTTTTAACTAGGGCTGCTGAGCTTCTCACTATTTTGCAGCCAATACCAAGTTGAAGACTCCTTGGTTTTATCTACACTGTAGATCTAGGCTTTTCCTGTGGCTTTTCTACCATTCTAAAAGGTGTTGAGCTGAAGTCATGAGCTCCAGTCTCTCCAGCTTGGCTTGCATTTAAAGGATCATCACATCTGGTCCCAAGCTAGGAGGAAGCATATGGCACAATATGCATTCCCTGTCATCCAAGGGGGCTCTATAAATATGCAGAGCTAAAATATCGTGCTCTAGTTCTGGGTTCTCCCAAGGAATTGTCATGCCCTATGTGAGGAGTTACTGTTATTTTATTTTCAACTCACCCCAGTCTTACGTAATTAATTGCGTTCTTTTATTATTATTAGGCATTCGAGTTCATAGTTTTTAGTCTGGGTTAATTTTCAGAGGTTAGGAGAAAATCCGAACACCCACACCTACCCTGTTTAATTGTAGGGATGGGGGAGAAGCATGACCCAGGTTCAGCGCTGTAACCAATAAAATTTATTCTGGTAACTAGAACGGTCAGAGCATTACCTAATATTACGTATTCTTTCACGCGTGAGCAAAAATAAATTTGCGATTGGCTTGGTAAACACTGAGTCATCAGTTTGTTTATGATATCATTGGATGAGTTCAGATTTAATTTATGTGCAGGCATCAAAATAGGTCACAGGTTGGTGTTGCTGTCATTTTCGACGGAGTCATCTGTCAAGTTATTTGCTTATGTTTGTATCATAAGTATAATTGTGTCTTTACCTGCGATGTCAGGTTGATTAGGGGTTGTCTTCCCTTGTTTATTCATTCATTGTGTTTGACCTTTAGGGTCAGAGGTTGACAGTTCGGCGTGGGCCTATGGGAAGGTTTTTTAAGCGGGAGTGAGATATACTTCCGGGAAGCCGGGAGGTCCTGTTTTTCTGAAGGGACCAAGAGTCCATTGTTTTTCGGGGAGAATCTTCGAAGTAACTGCTATGGCAGTTTTCCCCAGTGAATCTCTGTGCGTCGGGATGACGACAGAATTCCTTGTGTAGTTCTGAGGATTCATTTACCAGGTAATACCGACCTTTATGCATTATTACGCTTTTCGGTGGCAGAACATGTAAAGGATTACCTAGGGTGAACAGCAGTTCACGGATCCGCCATTTCAGAACTTATATATTTGTGCTCGAGGTAGCCATCCAAGACTGTTAGTCTTATATTGTCCAGAAATCCAGTGACGAAGATATGTTGTGGGAGCCGCAGATTGGCGGAACTTCTATCTACAATAAGTATTACTGCAGGGTTGGTGATAACCTATTTAACAGAAGTACACGGCCGACGTTAGGACGAGGCCTGTGCTTCCGGCTATTATACTACAGCCTGATATGTGCAATTGGCAGGGAGTGCCAAGTTGCACCTGTGTGTCAAGGTAACTAAGGCATCTGACGCGTTTAGTCAGAGACGCCAAGGGCGACGCTACGAACTGTCATTATTGAAGAACCTTGCTATTGACCATGCACGTCTATTCTGATGTTTACCTTTTTGAATGCCAAATGTATACCTATCGATGTCAGGTCAGCATGACCTTGTTACACTGACTGTTCCTGTTGATATTATGTGTGTTCCCGTCAATAAATGTCTTGAAACATGCCTGCAGTGTCAAAGCATCCTTGATTACTGCATGTGAGAGTATGGGTTGCAGGATCTACATCTATACGAGCCTAAACACATTCGCGTCTTCATTCGCACCCACACTCAATTCATCATACGCTCGCACCACACATCTAACAACATGTATACTGTCTTGGGCCAGTGATCACATCAACAAGAAGAAAAAGACAGTTACATTTCTGGTGGACCAGTTACGTGGGCTCTTATGATACATTTCTTGTCGCCAATGTGGCCTAGAAACTTACATTTCTGATGGACCAGATCTGTGGGTTTAAAAAGAACAGAGCGAGCATTTGACATTATTGTTGACATTTATGGATCCAGAAATTTACATTCCTGGTTGGCTGTTACATGTATGATGTCTCCAGTTTTGTCGAGAAAGTTACAAGAAGGACAAGTACACATTACACTTCTGATCTGTGGGTCTAAGCTACACACGGGACAGCCGTAACACAGCGCTAATTCTACGCTTCATGTTTTGGCTACAACAGGACAGAGATAGGTCATTAACGGTTGACCCAAATAAACAGTACGAGCATTTATATCATAATGCTACATAAACCATAACAAGACATGTACTGAAGGTAACATCTAGGCATTTGCTACGTGGACCATAACTGCATAGAAGGCGGGTTCCTATTGTAAACAGTACTGCGGGTTGTGACACGTTTCATTCAACAACAGACTTTTCTAGGTCAGAGCATTCAAGCTATATTGTTGGAGGTCAAGTGTCTGTAAACAGTACGTGAAATTGTAAACATTCAATGTGCAAGCCCTAATTTGAGAAGGTCATAGTAACTTTGGTTCGTGAATACCACTTTATGTTACAGTGGATTTGACGTTCAGTGCGCGTTTGACATTTCGTTTCTGTGTTCGCAAGGAGCAAGAAATTTATTTTAGTTTCAGCTGTGACTGAACTTGTTCTGCAACACATTGAAATTGATTGCTATATGTTTATGTCACTTCTACTGTTTTGTGTATTTTTCTGCGGGTTTTTCGGTTGGTGGGTCTTACGGTAAATATGCCACTTGATCGAGGCTTACTGTAAGCGGTCTGTAGGTGCAAATTTTCTTAATTTGGAAATTTGCTAGTGACAATTGGTCGCTATTGATGTTAGCTGTGATGTAATTGTACTTAACGTTGTTTTTGTAATATTTTGTCTGTTTTTCAGTTTTGATTGTCGATTTGTTTTGTTTGTATTCTGTAGGTCTCTCCTTTCTTGTGTATTTCTCTACACATTTTTTTGGTTAAAACAGTGTTGCCATTTGTATTGTTTTGTATTTTTGTCTTTGTATTTTTTTTTTGGTTGTACTACATTACTGTCATGCACAGTCTACATACACATACTTGGTCATGTTTTGATATTATTGATAAGGTAGACTCTTCATATAGAGTTTGTTAAATAATATTATATAAGATATTTATACAAGTTCTTTGATAAAAGACTTGTTATCTACAAAGATTGAGACAGTAAAATAAAGTGAAGTGAGTATACAAGTCTAGCATTTCAGACTTGTCTCCCATTGAAGTGGGATAAGGTAATTTATTTAATTTTTTTTTCAGGTTTCTGATCTCATTAGACAGAATGTCTACATTGGATTTCTTCATCCAGCAAGGGTTGACCCTTGGTAAGTCTGGTAAAGAATTGGAAGAATATTCATCTGCTCAATTCGCCATTGCATTAAAGTCAGAAGAAAAGAAACAAAAAGAGGAAATTAAATTGAAAGCAGAAGCTGAACTAAAGAAGCTAGAAGCTGAGAATAGAAGATTAGAACTTGAAGAAAGAAGGTATCAAAGAGAGGCTGAGGAGAGAAAAGCTCAAGCTGCTGCTGAGGAGAGGAAAGCTCAAGCTGCAGCTGATGAAAGAAAATTCCAGATGGAAATGGAAGACAAAAAACTTCAAGCTGCTGCAGAGGAAAAAAAACTTCAAGCTGCTGCAGAGGAAAAAAAACTTCAAGCTGCTGCTGAGGCTGAAATTAGAAAAATGGAACATGAGGAAAGAAAACAGAAGATGGAACTTGATGAAAAACTCGCAATTTTGGAGTTAGAGAAATTGAAATTGGCGAGTACGGGTGCTCAGCAAACAACTTCGAGTACGACAAAGGAGTTTGTTAGTAGGATTAAATTGCCTCATTTCAATCCTTTAAAGGATGACGTAGCAGATTATCTAGATAGATTCCAATTTTTGTGCGATACGCATAACATAAAAAAGGAAAAATATGTTGAACAACTGATGCCATTTTTTACAGGTGACACAGTGACTACTCTTATGACAATAGACGAACATGAGAGGACTAATTATGATGTTGTCAGGGCAGCATTACTAAAGAAATACCAATTAAAACAAGAAGACTATCGTCTTCGTTTTAGGACAATGTTGCCAGAAAATGGAGTAGATTTCTCTGATTTTGTTACAAAGATACGTCGTACATTTACACGATGGGTTGAGTTGTCTCAGATTGAGAAAACATATGAAGGTCTAATGGACTTATTATTGCGAGATAAGGTTTTGTCATCTGTTAATGATTCTTTTCTTGCATTCCTTCATGAGCGTAAGCCTAAAAACTTAAAAGAAATGGAGGAATACTGTTGTCAGTATGCCACAGCACATCCCCATGCTACAGTTAGCAATTCTAAAGTGAAAGAAGGGTTGCCAGCTGCTTCGGCAACACCATATGGCCCTAATTTCAGAAAAAAATTTCAGGGTGCTCAACAAAATTGGAATAGGGGAAGTAATCAAAATTACACTCAGAAGCGGAGTAATCCAACACATGATGGTTCTTCGTCTATGCAGTGGAGACAAGATGGTAGTTCTCGTAATTTTAGTGGTAATAATTTGAGACACTTTCGCAAAGGTTATCCAAATAATAACTATTCAAATTTTCGAGGTAATCATTCTCGACGTCAAGATTATGACGATGGTGAATTTAGAAACCGGGATTCAAACCGGAATGATGAGTACAATAGACAATATGATCACAATTACAGGGGAAATGATAGTCGAAATAATTACAGGGGAAATGATAGTCAAAATAATTACAGGGGAAATGATAATCGAGGTAGACCTAGGTTTAACAAGAAAAGACCTTACCAACAGGCAAACTCTGCGCAACAAGAGTTTGATGGAGCCTGTAATACAGCAAATGATAGTGGTAACTCTAGGGCTATCACTGGTTGTGCTTTCGATTTTGGGAGAGCAACTGAATGCCCCCAATGCTTAACATTGTTCGATTCATCGACTGTATCTACGCTAAGTTGTGGTCACCCTCTTCCTGCTCTACCTGCTACAGTTGCGCATGATGGGAGAGGATCTCTCATCTTACATAAAGGTCTAATAAATGATAGGCTAGTCTCAGTACTTTTCGATTCGGGATGTACTACCGTCGGGGTTAAGGAGTCTCTGATAGATCCTTGCTGTGCCACTGGAAAAAACAATCAAATGTGTTACATTTGGTGGTACTATGGAAAGCTATCCTACTGCTATTATTAGGATTGACACTCCTTTCTTCACAGGAGATGTCCATGCATGTCTTCTTCCTAATCCTATTGCGGATCTTATAATCGGTCGTATTCATGGGGTTAAGGAATGCACCCCGCAACAAATTTCTAGTTGGGAAGAAAAAAACATTCAAACGGTCAATGCAGTGGTGACAAGAGCTCAAGCTCTTAATCCCCCAACTTCATCTGATAATAGTAATGAAGTTGATAGCCAAGACGAGCACTTGGTGATTTCCCATGACTCGTTTGTTAAACGTCAAGAAGAGGATCCTTCTTTGAAGAAATACTTCCTTCTTGCAAAGAAAGGGGATCCCAATCAAAATACGAATCACAAATCGTATATCACTATGAAGAATGGTATATTGGTACGAATGGTACAACACTCGGACAAGTCTATGCACTCGCAAATTCTTGTTCCTAAGTGTATGAGAGCCTTAATTCTTCGGCATGCACACGATTCTCAGTGTGCGGGACACATGGGTTTTTCCAGAACTAAAACTAGAGTCCTTGCGTCATTCTTTTGGCCATTCGTGAATAAAGACATCCGAATTTATTGCCGATCTTGCAAAATTTGTCAAGAGGTCAAGTCTAGGGGTCCGAGACATGCTGCTCCTATTCAGGCTGCAGATATTCCGATTCGGCCGTTTCAGAAAATGGCTATAGACATCATTGGTCCGTTCAAAATTAAGTCAGCCAGAGGACACCAATTTATCCTCACTTGCGTGGACATGTGCACGCGTTGGCCAGAGGCTATTCCTCTGAAGAGCATATCAACTGTCGATATCGCTGATGCTCTTTGGCTCGTATTTTCTCGTCTGGGATTCCCCGGAGAAATACTGTCGGATCACGGCACTCAGTTAATTTCGGACGTTATGTCTCAGGTAATGGCTACGCTAGACATTAAAAGGTCTCTCAGTAGTATTTATCATCCAATGTCCAATGGATTGGTAGAACGTCTTAACAGGACACTAAAGAACTTACTTGGCAAGATAACGGAGGATCATCCTGAAGATTGGGACAGGGTTTTACCTGCAGTCCTCTTTGCCTATAGAGAGGTTCCCAACGAGCATACAGGGTTTTCTCCTTTCGAACTTGTCTTTGGCGCGCAACCGCGCGGGCCAATGTCCTTGTTACACGATTTGATACTTCCGATAATATTGACGATGATACACAATCGTCATATGAATATGTTATAGCTCTTAGAGAAAAGATTATCGAATCGTGCAGGTTAGCAACTTCATCTTCCGAATTTGCGAAAGAAAAAGCTAGGCGATTTGCTAATAAGAAAAGACGCCTACGTCAACTTTGTCCTGGAGACAAAGCATATGTCTTACTGCCCTCAAGAGAGAATAGACTTCTCATTTCTTGGAAGGGTCCATACACTATAGTCTCGAAAATTTCTGATGTCGACTATATTGTCGATGTGGATGGAAGGCATAAAACCTTCCATATAAATATGTTAACAGAGTTTATTGAACGTCCAGACTATTTACAGCCTATTTTCCAGGCGACGGACGACTCTCCAGTTCAACATGGTCACATCTCATCCCTGTCCGTTATACAGGATGAGGAAACTATTTTTTCTGACGTGAACTTACCTCTTCCTACGATTCCACTTACTTCAACGGAATCGTGGAGAGACGTTACAGTCTCTTCTAACTTGTCTTTTGAGGAACAACGTCAAGTATCCTCTACGTTACAATCATATCAGGATGTCCTTACCGACATTCCTGGACACACAGATGTCATAGAACATGACATCATACTTACTGATCGTAATCCGATCAGAGTAAGACCATACCCAATACCTATTCATTTTCAAGCACAAGTCGAGAAAGAATTGGATGAAATGATTCAACTACAAATAATTGAACCATCCACTTCAGCTTATTCTTCGTCGATAGTTATTGTTCGAAAGAAAGACAATAACATACGTCTTTGCGTTGATTATCGCAAATTAAATCAAGTTACGAAGTTCGATGCTGAACCTATGCCGTTATTAGATGATCTACTTATTAGACTTTCTAAAGCTAAATTCTTTACTAAACTAGACTTGTCGAAAGGTTATTGGCAAGTCCCATTGACGGAACACGCCAAACCTCTCACTGCTTTTTCGACACCTAGGGGTCTGTTTCAATGGAATTTTATGCCTTTCGGGCTTATGAACGCCCCAGCGACTTTCGTGCGCATGATGCGACGAATTCTATCAGATCGTGCAGATGTCATTGCATATTTAGACGACATCTGTCTTTTCAGCGATACTTGGGAAGAACACTATGTGGGTCTGAAGGAATTGCTATCTACTCTACGTGAGCATAGTTTGACTGCTAAACCCTCTAAAGCTTTTGTTGGGTTTAGTGAAATTTCCTTCCTAGGTCATCGAGTTGGTCATGGTCTGTTGAAGACAGAGGACCAAAACATTTCAAAGATATTAAATATCTCGGTTCCGAAGACAAAAAAACAAGTGCGTAGTCTCTTGGGATTGATACAATTCTATGGAAGATTCATTGAGAATCTGTCCTCCATTATGGCACCACTTTCAACGTTATTGAAAAAAGGTTCTCCTAATATGGTGCGTTGGTCCCAAGAATGCCAATCTTCATTGGATCAGGTTAAGAATTTGTTCTCATCTCATCCTATCTTAAGACTACCGACGATTGATAAGACTTTTGTCCTTCGTAGTGATGCCTCTTCCACTGGCATTGGAGCGGCACTAATGCAGGAATATTCAGGAACTCTGCATCCTGTAATGTATATTTCTAGGAAGCTGAATGCGGCAGAAAGGAATTACTCGGTTTTGGACCGTGAATTGTTGGCTATGGTTTGGTCCATTCTTAAGCTACAAAGGTTCCTTCTGGGCGCGCATTTCTTTATGGAAACCGACCAAAAAGCTCTTACGGCTATGCAAAGTAAGGATTTGAAGAGCTCGAGATCTACTCGTTATGCTATTGCTCTTCAGCCTTTCCATTTCACGGTGCGAGCTATCCGTGGTTCGGATAATGTGATGGCGGACATATTGTCTAGATGCCCACATGATTCCAGTTAAATCTGGTGTCCTAGTTTTTCCTGATATATTTTCAGACTTAGGTCTGTCCTTAATATCATAATATGTTGTAATACAAATGTATTTGGATGATGTTTAGATAATTTAACAAATTTCATTTTGTCCATCCATCAGTGATATGTTGCTAAAATAGCATTGACATTTGTATATTGCTATGATTATATTATTTAGTAATGTTTGATATATGATTGGTATTGCCAGCAACTTAGGTTTCTTGAATGGTATCCCTTAGTTTGTTTGGCTTAAAGGAAATATTTTCTCCTATGTTGGGAGATGATTTGTACCCTCTTCTATTGTACCTGATATTAGGTTCATTGTTTGCATGAGCACAGAAGTGATACTGGTGCTATCTTGCTCATGAACATATTAAAAAAAAAAAAAAAATTGCATTTTTTTTTTACAGGGGGGTGGTAGTAATGTTGCTGTCATTTTCGACGGAGTCATCTGTCAAGTTATTTGCTTATGTTTGTATCATAAGTATAATTGTGTCTTTACCTGCGATGTCAGGTTGATTAGGGGTTGTCTTCCCTTGTTTATTCATTCATTGTGTTTGACCTTTAGGGTCAGAGGTTGACAGTTCGGCGTGGGCCTATGGGAAGGTTTTTTAAGCGGGAGTGAGATATACTTCCGGGAGGCCGGGAGGTCCTGTTTTTCTGAAGGGACCAAGAGTCCATTGTTTTTCGGGGAGAATCTTCGAAGTAACTGCTATGGCAGTTTTCCCCAGTGAATCTCTGTGCGTCGGGATGACGACAGAATTCCTTGTGTAGTTCTGAGGATTCATTTACCAGGTAATACCGACCTTTATGCATTATTACGCTTTTCGGTGGCAGAACATGTAAAGGATTACCTAGGGTGAACAGCAGTTCACGGATCCGCCATTTCAGAACTTATATATTTGTGCTCGAGGTAGCCATCCAAGACTGTTAGTCTTATATTGTCCAGAAATCCAGTGACGAAGATATGTTGTGGGAGCCGCAGATTGGCGGAACTTCTATCTACAATAAGTATTACTGCAGGGTTGGTGATAACCTATTTAACAGAAGTACACGGCCGACGTTAGGACGAGGCCTGTGCTTCCGGCTATTATACTACAGCCTGATATGTGCAATTGGCAGGGAGTGCCAAGTTGCACCTGTGTGTCAAGGTAACTAAGGCATCTGACGCGTTTAGTCAGAGACGCCAAGGGCGACGCTACGAACTGTCATTATTGAAGAACCTTGCTATTGACCATGCACGTCTATTCTGATGTTTACCTTTTTGAATGCCAAATGTATACCTATCGATGTCAGGTCAGCATGACCTTGTTACACTGACTGTTCCTGTTGATATTATGTGTGTTCCCGTCAATAAATGTCTTGAAACATGCCTGCAGTGTCAAAGCATCCTTGATTACTGCATGTGAGAGTATGGGTTGCAGGATCTACATCTATACGAGCCTAAACACATTCGCGTCTTCATTCGCACCCACACTCAATTCATCATACGCTCGCACCACACATCTAACAACATGTATACTGTCTTGGGCCAGTGATCACATCAACAAGAAGAAAAAGACAGTTACAGTTGGTCTAAAGCAGTTCCAGATAGATAGACGCGAATGCGATGAATCACTGCGTCTATTATTGCATCAGAATATTATACTATATATGTAGCATCAAAATCTTTTAGCGCTCTCTGGTCCCAAGAAATTCAGCTGTGACACAAGTGCCATAATATAGTCTGCTCAGTCCGAGAAACTGTATATTTATTGGGTATGTCTATAACTTAATTAGCGTTGTAGAAAGTTCGTTTATATAAGAGCTTAGCACATTAGAGTAAGTTTTCTCCTGGGATTAAATTTAATTTTATTAGTCAGGAATACCATCAATTGCTATCTTATACAGAAACTAGAACAAGGGTAGTGTAAGTTGTGCCTATAATTTTTCTATGAATAAGTAGCAGTATCTAGGATTTGTGTAGCGGCTTTTGAGATAGTTTAACTGTGTCAGTACTAAGCCAATTAATGTAATTATGAGGTCCGTGTAACCTCATTGTGATTATTGATAATTTGTAGTGTATATACGCGGGTATGGTTGTGTATTAATTTATTGTGTTAATTGGTCTGGTAGTCAGGAGACAGGGGTGAAGTGGGTTTTATATTTCGTAGACGGTGTAGTAACAGTGTGTTTAAAAATTGTGTTAAATTGATAACCTTCCCAGGTCAGTCTTTAATAAGAAGTTAAGGCTGGGAAATTATCATGTACCGGGGGATTTTTGCTTCAACAAAGCTAATGTTATGACGTCAAAGGGGCGAGACACGCACACAAAAGATTCAGGTCAGACCGTGTCTGGGGTTCACATAACAGACAGATAGTTAAGTTGGTGCAGGAGAGAGATAGGAGGGACTGTAAATTAGTTTGACCTTGGGCAGAAATATTTGTTTATTTCTTGTGTGTAGGAGAGAGTTTTTAACTTAGGGACCCCCAGGGTGTAGATGAAATTTGGGGTGGTAATGTGTTATTGTCTTAGGAATTTTTACTTGTTGTATAGATGTGGTTATTTTTTTGTTTCTACGGCAGTCACAGCCTGTTGGTGGTGATGGTGGTGGAGTTTATTGATAGCCAAAATCCTACCATGGACGGTGCCTTCTAACAAGAAGGAGGCATGAGACATAGCATAAAGTGAAGAAAACTGGGGAAAGCGCCTGTACCAGAGCCCAGTATGTCTGCAACACTGAAAGAAAGAAGTTCTCTTGCAGTGAGGACTCTTGCCTCAGCGGGAACGGGTTCTTTAAATCAGGAGCTCTTAGCTCGTTAAAGCACACCAAATAGACATGTTGCCTTGTGCTTATAGTACTGCCACAATAAAGCAGTAAAACCCAAACCTGAAGAGGGTTAACTCGGCACCTGAAGAATTGTCATCAGCAGTGAAACCAACTACAGCCCTCGGCAACAGCGTATAGCTGTAGTGAATCAGACCTCGTTATCAGTACTCAGGAAAGGAGAGAGGGAAAACATACCTTTCCCAACTGCAAACAAGAAGAGGGGAGTGACGGAGAAGCAACTAATCAGATCCTCAGATGAAGACGGTGGCGACAGAGAGGCACTGAACCGAGGCAGAGGCGAAAGGAAGGAGTGTAGAGAGGAACAGTAGATTCATATATAAAGACTTAGAGGACAGCCTCTGAGTTAGCGCTGCAAAGTCAATTAGTGTAGCAGTGCTCGTGGTGTATTATCAATTGTGTAGGACAGCCTAGAACAGTTGAGACAGTAGTTATTTAGTATCCACCTTCAGTGGGATAGAGAGTTAGTTAGTAAATATAGTGTAGACAGGAGTGGTGGCTCTTAGTTAGAGACCCTCACCAAGGAGATTTTTTTAAATCCTTATTTTTTTCCAGGCAGGTGGGAAAGAGAGGGTGGAATTGTTTGTTTATGTTGTCCATTTAAATTGTTCTTTTTTCAGGTGGTGCGAACTTGCACTTTATTTTGTTTACTGTGGATTTGATTTGTTGTTTAATAAACTATAAAATGTACACTGGATCAGTTTATCTTTAACTATACTGTACTTATATGCTTGTCTGTATAGTTGTGTCTGTGGACTTTAGTGAAACCTTATCCCCTTGCTGGTGGTGGTGAGACAGTAGCTATTACATAAGTCACAAGTGGTGAGGGAGAGTCAATCTCGGTTCTCACCCTCGAAGCTATAAGTCTCATCTTTCCACATTCACTGTCATTCTCATCTAAATCTATCTTCTCAGACTTTCCCATAACTAGTGTCTTGTCTATATACTCAGACAAACTCTAAACTTTAAAGCCACTTTGTGACACCCTACACAGCGCCACTTCTCATTTCCTCCTGCCTATCATGGGGTTTATAGCGAGATACTCCCGCCTGCAGGCAACCAGGTAAACGCCAGAGTTACGTCTGGGGCTGAAGTGACTCTTCCAAGCTTAGTGTGCAATGCCGGGTTCTAAACATGTTTCTCCACAGGGAGAATCCCTGGAAGTATGTGGATGATTTCAAGAGTCAATGAGCGTGTAATGAGCCTCACAGACAGGTTCACATCCAAATGTACATACTATAGCATTGTGCATAGCTGGTGGTCATATAATGATGACTCCAGATATACTTTTCATGCATTGTGTGTATGCATAAAACGACAGCTTTCCAGTGTGTCTTTTTTAAATCAGCCACCACACTTAGCTACTCAACATCTAAATCTCTTACTATTTGTGCAAGCCACAAAATATGTACATAGATTGATAGTTGATTCATTCTTGGTTATTTTTTAATATTTAATACAAAGTGGGTTTTATTTGTCTAGTACACAAATTCTGCCACTAAGCTATATATGCTGTTGCTGCAATAGGTCACAATCTATTTGGGCACTGATGACAGATTGGGACTGTTAGTTTATTACAGCAGTAAAATGTCCAATCTTTTCCAAAAACTTAACTAAACCGGTTTTACTGTTTACATAAAGTTATAATAAATGCCCTCATGTGTTTGTGTGTGAGACAGAGAGAAGATAATGTCACAAAATAAATACTTTTGTCTCATGTTTTTTAGTATGGGTAGCACATGGCAATGTTAACAATCATATGGCCGCTAAAATGGCTATAAAAAAGGTAATGAAACGTATAACTATAATCGTAATAAAACTAGAAAATCACAGAAAATGCTATGAGAACATAATATAAATATGTTTTTTTAAAATCCAATGAGAAAGACGCACAGAATGGAAGAAAACAAGATGATAAACTGTCTGATGTTGTAGCATGGAAGCAAGCTGACAAGAGACATGATGGATTACATCAAAATTTGAGATCTGTAGACAGTCTTGGTTGTAGTATATACACATCAGCATGCTACACAATGACGATGAACATTTTTAGACCTAACATTTTTGTTATCCTAGCAACAATACAAATATCATGATACTTAGATATTTTGAGGCTTACTTTAACAAAGAAATATTGGAAAATGAAGTTCTGTGAAAAATCTAAAGTTTCATTTACTACACTGATTGATAATAAGTTTCAAACATTGGTGGTAGATACATTAATGTCTGCACTGACATGTTTTATACTATGGTAGTATGTACATTAATGTCTCCAGTGATACATTTTATACTCCGGTGGTATATACATTAATGTCTACACTAATAAGTTTCACCCTCATGTGGTATATACATTAATGTCTCCACTAATAAGCTTCACCCTCAGGTGGTATATACTTTAATGTCTCCACTAATAAGCTTTACCCTCAGGTGGTATATACATTAATGTCTCCACTAATAAGCTTCACCCTCAGGTGGTATATACATTAATGTCTCCACTAATAAGCTTCACCCTCAGGTGGTATATACATTAATGTTTCCACTAATAAGCTTCACCCTCAAGTGGTATACATTAATATCTGCATTGATAAGTTTTATCTTACATGATTTGTTGTTGTAATGTTTTGTGTAATACTGAAATAAGACAGTAACTGTAAAAAGCAGTCACAAATGTATTTGGATTAAGTATTTGTTGTTTCCATAGGAAACTTTGGATAAATCTGTGACTTAGGTAGTCTTAAATGTTCAGTTCACTTGTTATTGTCCTTTCATTTTTGCTATCATTGCTCTCATTTGCTGGATAAAACTTTCCAAGTATTGTAAAATTCTTTTGTTACTGTCAGTTGTAGTTTCAACTGTAACATTACTGTTTGTTGTAGTTTCAACTGTAACATTACTGTTTGCTGTAGTCTCAACTGTAACATTTGAAGCAGTAGTGCTATGAGATTCAAAGATAGATGCAGTTCCATCTGAAACACTGGAAGCTAAAGTGTTACTCCTCTTATTGGTAGAGGTAGGTTGGTTTGAAGAAATTCTAGCAGTAGTGTTATCCGATTCACGAGCAGTTGTGTCCTGATGCATGACATTTGAAGCAGCAGTTTTATCCAAGTTACTGCTTGTTGCTGTCAGATTTGGGGATCTGGTAGAAGCAGTTGCATATGAGTTACTGGGAACTGTGGTTCCATCTGGGGATTTTGCTGAAGCTGTCATATATAAGTTACTGGGAACTGTGGTTCCATCTGGGGATTTGGCTAAAGCTGTCATATATGAGTTACTGGGAACTGTGGTTCCATCTGGGGATTTGGCAGAAGCTGCCATATATGAGTTACTGGGAACTGTGGTTCCATCTGGGGATTTGGCTGAAGCTGTCATATATGAGTTACTGGGAACTGTGGTTCCATCTGGGGATTTGGCTGAAGCTGTCATATATGAGTTACTGGGAACTGTGGTTCCATCTGGGGATTTGGCTGAAGCTGTCATATATGAGTTACTGGGAACTGTGGTTCCATCTGGGGATTTGGCTGAAGCTGTCATATATGAGTTACTTGGAACTGTGGTTCCATCTGGGGATTTGGCTGAAGCTGTCATATATGAGTTACTGGGAATTGTGGTTCCATCTGGGGATTTGGCTGAAGCTGTTGTATATGAGTTTCTGGAAACTGTGGTTCCATCTGGGGATCTGGTCAAAGCAGTTTTATAAGAATTTGTGGTTGGATCTGGAACAACAGTAGCAGTTTTAAATAAACTCCTGGCATATGAAGTTTCATCTGGGACACCAGTAGTAGACTTATATGAATTCCTGGCCAATTCTGTGTATTCTGACCAAGCTGTGAGGTTTTTGCTCACGTCACAAATCTGTTTTTCATTGAATTTGTTTATCTCACCATTTTTGTAGCAAACATTATTGATGTGGCAAGCAGTATTCTGTAGAGAAAAATAAAGTAGTGATAACATAACCTTTCATTCCCTTTTGAACCTCAATTCTGTTTTCAAACACGTACAAATACAAACTTTATTATCATGCATATCTGTTCTTCTGGACTAGACAACCTGTCTTAGTATTTGTAGTTTTCTGAGATCCATTTTAAACAAAATTCTGACACTCAGAATTTGTGTCAGTCTCTCTGTGCTTCAACTAGTTCCTTTTTTCCCTGTCTGAATGCTAATATATTTATGCATGTATTTTCAAAATGAAAAAATAATCAATTTATGAATTTCAGTCACACTATATGAGAATGAAGAAAGATAAAATTCATGGTACGAAACATTATATAAACAAAGAGATAGACAGTATGTCAAAGTCTGCAAACAAATGATCAGCAATTAATGAAAAAAAAAAACCAAAACAATTTAGTGAAATGAGAGAATGATTCACTATGTTTTGTGGTGTGTGGGATGAGTATTTTGCCCAGTTAGAAGAACTCTGACCATCTTTTACAAAAAGTTTAACTTTACATTTCTCTCTTTATTTTTCTAATTATTCTTGCTATATAATATCATGGTCACAGGGAGAACTGAGGCTACATGTAGCGTGTTCGTGCAAAGTAGGTAAACTGTCATCAAATATGATTTAGATAAAAACACAAAAATTCTTTAATTTGGTTTTAACAAAATCAATTTTGAGATGTTTATATTTGACAAAATTTCAGATTCTCTGCTATCACATAGTACAGGTTGTATTTGTCAAAGCTGATCTTTGATACATTTAACATGCTTTTGAAAGTACTGGAACATTTAGGTCAATCAATAGCTTAATAACCATTAAACCAAATGTTCTTAGAATTTGACACTTTTGGCATACTATCTTCTTGTCCCTAAATGTTCCTATTTGAAAGCTTTTTTTTATGATTACAAAAGTCTTTGAATGTAATTTCTTCTGATAGCAATATCTCAGCGTCTCCGAACATCAACATTTTCCATATTTTGTGAGAACTTGTGAAATCTGATGAAAATAACTGTTGGACTTTAACCTGAAAAGTTAACGAGTGAAGAGTGCATGAAATAGATTTAATTTGTCACATTTATTTCATTTAAGTAACAGTAATTAAAACTTATGTAACCTGCATAATTGTTAAGTGTGACAACTGTCAATTGCTGCAATTGTCAACCGTTATAATTTTTGACTGTCACAAGTGTCTATAACTATGGACAATCAGGTAACAAGGAAGAAACTCCAAACCCAGTTGAGTCCACCGTGTTGTGGTTTTATACACAAATTTTGAGAGTACCTTAAAGAAGCCAATGAGCAAAGAAAGTGTATTATTTATATTTGAAAGAAGCTAGCCACTTTCTTGGAGCACATTATGAGAAAGCTAGAACATACTGACAGCAGGAAGGATTTAACCCAAAAAAAGATAAGAGGATGACAAAAGAGAGAAGATTCTAGACAGTTTTACATTATGGCATAAGCAGAAATCATGAAAAATTGATAAGCAACACTGGGGAGGGAAAGTTGTGGAGAAACATGATCACATATACCAGCCAGCATGGTACATGTAGAAGAGAAGAACACACACACACTATACAGAGAACCTTAGTTCCAAGTCAAGATGATAAAGGTATATGTGATCATGTTTCATACAGTTAACTCTATAAACTTCCACACTTACACACAAAGGGGTATGCTTCCAAATGAAATCTCACCTTTTCCTTGCAACCAGAATCACCACAATCCAGACAGGTAGAATCAAAGGTGTAAACTGGCAACTCATTACCATAGGTGACCTCATCAGTGGTAACTGAGACAGTGTAATTCTGGGGTGACTTCCCTGAAAACATAAACACAGAAATAACAACAATCATGACAATTGTCATACGTCTACTAGCTTGTGGAACAAATGCTGCCTTATCTTGCTTATATAATAAAAACATTTCTTTTATATCAATATCATCAACATCATTATTACCTTTCTGCTTGTGGAGCACAGACCTCATACAATTACACGCCAAGCTTTACCTGTTCCATGCCATCCATTCAAGGTCCAATATCCTTTTTTTATCTCTTCATGTCTGTCTCCAGTTCTCTTCTTCATTTTCTTGTAGTCTCCTATTTCTTTTACCCTAGAGATTCTGCCTTGTACTATTAACTGGTTTCTCAATGTGTACAAGAACTGGTTTCTCAATGTGTACAAGAACTGGTTTCTCAATGTGTACAAGAACTGGTTTCTCAATGTGTACAAGAACTGGTTTCTCAATGTGAACTATTAACTGGTTTCTCAATGTGTACAAGAACTGGTTTCTCAATGTGTACAAGAACTGGTTTCTCAATGTGTACAAGAACTGGTTATCAATGTGAACTATTAACTGGTTTCTCAATGTGTACAAGAACTGGTTTTTCAATGTGTACAAGAACTGGTTTCTCAAAGTTACTATTAATTGGTTTCTCAATGTGTACAAGAACTGGTTTATCAATGTGAACTATTAACTGGTTTCTCAATGTGTACAAGAACTGGTTTTTCAATGTGTACAAGAACTGGTTTTTCAATGTGTACAAGAACTGGTTTCTCAAAGTGTACTATTAACTGGTTTCTCAATGTGTACAAGAACTGGTTTCTCAATGTGTACTATTAACTGGTTTCTCAATGTGTACAAGAACTGGTTTCTCAATGTGTACTATTAACTGGTTTCTCAATGTGTACAAGAACTGGTTTCTCAATGTGTACTACTAACTGGTTTCTCAATGTGTACAAGAACTGGGTTTTCAATGTGTACAAGAACTGGTTTCTCAATGTGTACAAGAACTGGTTTCTCAATGTGTACAAGAACTGGTTTCTCAATGTGTACAAGAACTGGTTTCTCAATGTATGACCTATCCAGTGCCCGTGTATTCTCCTCACATCTTGTTCCAATGTTACTTGTCTGGTTCTCTCCATCCGTTCCATGTCAGTGATACGAGGGGTGTTCAGAAAGTAATGCACATCGTTTTTCTCAGCTAATAATGAAGATAGAAGCATGAAATTTTGCACACTTCAAATATAGGTGCCAATTGTGTGCACCAAATTGACCGCAACCGGCCAAATAATACAGCTGCCCTAAACCGTTGAAATGGAGCGTGTTAGCAACTTGCGTTATAAGCAGCGAATTGTGATAGAATTTCTCATTGCAGAGAAGGAAACTATTGTGAACATTCACAAGCGTCTATGTGATGTGTATGGAAGTTTTGCAGTTGACAGGAGTACAGTCAGTCGCTGGGTTCAGAGAATCAAAGAATCAGGAAGTGGAGATACGGAGCTGCTTGACCGGCCACACTGTGGACGTCCTGCCACAGCCACCAACGCAGAAATGTTGAAATGTGCTGAGGGCATTATTCTTACTGATAGGCGAATCACTACTCAACAATTGGCCTTACAGCTGTCAGTCAGCATTGGTAGTGCAAATGCAGTTATAAAAACTCTCGGATTTTCTAAGGTTTGCGCAAGATGGGTTCCTCGAAGTCTCACAAATGACCACCAATTGCAAAGGAAAGCAATTTCTTCTGAATTGTTGAA
Organism: Oreohelix idahoensis; assembly: GCA_024509875.1. Lineage (NCBI taxonomy): Eukaryota > Metazoa > Mollusca > Gastropoda > Stylommatophora > Oreohelicidae > Oreohelix > Oreohelix idahoensis. The sequence goes on along the minus strand of JAMPIV010008804.1, from coordinate 125,409 downwards.
GCGTTTTAATGCTGATGGAGAGAACTTTTTGGCTAAGATTGTTACAGGTGACGAAACCTGGGCACATCATTTTGAACCTGAGACAAAAAGACAGTCAATGGAGTGGCATCATCCGCAATCACCACGAAGAAAGAAATTCAAGACAATTCCTTCAGCTGGAAAGGTCATGATCACCGTCTTTTGGGACATTGAAGGTGTGATTCTTGTGGACGTTATGCCAAGAGGAGAGACAATCAATTCACAAGCTTACATTAAGACATTGAAAAAACTCAATCAACGTTTTCACAGAGTTCGGCCGCACAAGAATTCAGCTTACCTGCTTCTCCTTCACGACAATGCGCGCCCTCACAAAGTCTGGCAACACGGGAAGCAATGACCAAATTGGGTTGGACTGTACTACCCCATCCACCCTGTAGTCCCGATTTGGCACCCTCTGATTTTCATCTATTTGGTCCACTTAAAGATGCACTCCGTGGGACAAGGTTTGAAGATGATGAAGGAGTGATTCATGCAGCGAAGAAATGGCTACATGATCAAGACAAAATCTGGTACGGGCTAGGAATACATGCACTTGTTTCGCGCTGGCATAAAGCCGTGCAAGTTGATGGGGATTATGTTGAATAATACCGATGTTTACATGACATATCCATGTATATTGTGTATAAATTTCATGCTTTTTGAATAAACAGCTCCTGAGAAAAACGATGTGGTGCATTACTTTCTGAACGCCCCTCGTATATATATATATATATATACTCATGGAAAAAAGTAAGTGTGCAGCACTCAACAGGGCACTGTGCGTGTGTTCTTGGGTGAACTCAAATGCAAATTGGCACACATTTCTGTGTGAGTGTTGTTCACTTACCCGTGCAATTACAATTGGATCGCACTATTCATGGGGAGATAATTTACGGTGCAAGATAAATCACGTGAAAAGTGCCGCAGAGGAGAATTTATCACAGATAAAAGGAAGGTAAGTGTGTAGCTCTAATCACAAGCATGTGAAAACGTAATCGTTGAAATAGAGAGTACCAAGAGTCCAACAGAAACATCTTTTTTGACAATGCCAAGATTGAACCAACAACAGTGAGCAATAGCTATAGGGATGTTAGCTGCTGGCGCGACTATATTAGCTGTATCACAACATTTCAATGTTCACAGGAACACTATATCACGCATTCAAGCTCGTTTCCACCAAACTGGATCCACTGGTGATCGCCATAGAAGTGGCCGACCACGAGTTACCACCCCTGCACAAGACCGTTGCATACACCTTATGCACTTGCGTAACAGGTTTATTCAGGCAACATGGACTGCCAGGAACATTCCAGGTTTAAGACCCGTGTCATGCAGAACAGTGCGGAATAGGCTCAGAGAGGCAAATCTCTTACCTCACAGAACTGCAGTTAGACAGCACTGACAGTTCACCATAGACAAGCGCGCTTGGCCTGGGCCAGACAGCACGTAGCATGGCCCTGTCATCAATGGAGACGCATTCTGTTCTCTGATGAGTCAAGATTCTGTTTGCAAGGCAATGATGGGCGTGATTTGGTGTACAGGCGTCCAGGAGAACGTTTTGCTTTCTCCCATCGAGCACCTGTGGGACGAACTGGAGCGTAGGCTGCGAAGAAGACAAAATCCTCCTGAAAACCACCACCAGTTAGCACAAGCGTTGCAAGAAGAATGGAATAACATCCCCCAACAACAGATCCAAAGTCTCATTGGCTCGATGAGAAGGCGCTGTCAAGCAGTGATAACAGCTCAAGGTGGACATACATGGTACTGAAATCAAGATTTCATTTTTTTGTGGGGATGCCACACTGACTTTAGTTTTTTTTTTATCTTTCTTTCGTGACACTTTCACTAAAATCAAAGTGATCACTTGGTCTTTTATTCAATATTCAACCACATTGTGTGCCAACTTTTATTTCATTTCATCCATGAAATCACGCACAGAGCCCTGTAAAGTGTTGCACACTTACTTTGTTCCATGAGTATATATATATATATTTTTTTAAAGTTCTGATAGCTGAATAACAAAGACATATTTTCATGCTTTTAAAGTTCTAAAAAACATGAGAAGGTGAACAGAAAAGAAAGGCACAAAAGAAGAGGAACACCTTAAACAGATTACCAAAAGATATGAGTGCTTGCAGAGTACTGGATTATCAAAAGATATGAGTGCTTGCAGAGTTCTGGATTATCAAAAGATATGAGTGCTTGCAGAGTACTGGATTATCAAAAGATATGAGTGCTTGTAAAATACTGGATTACCAAAAGATATGAATGCTTGTAGAGTACTGGATTACCAAAAGATATGAATGATTGCAGAGTTCTGGATTATCAAAAGATATGAGTGCTTGCAGAGTTCTGGATTATCAAAAGATATGAGTGCTTGCAGAGTTCTGGATTATCAAAAGATATGAGTGCTTGCAGAGTACTGGATTATCAAAAGATATGAGTGCTTGCAGAGTACTGGATTACCAAAAGATATGAGTGCTTGTAAAATACTGGATTACCAAAAGATATGAATGCTTGTAGAGTACTGGATTCACCCGTGTGTTACCGGGGCCCGAAAGGGGAGCAAAGAATATTAACACTGCACCCTAACACGCATGTCGTAAAAGGCGACTAAGGAGGGTATGGGCATGGGGCTGTTTACCCCATCCCGTAAAAACTTCGCACAGTGGGCTGATCACCTGCTTGCCAACCAATCTGATTACGGAAACAATGATAGATTGTTTGGTCTGTTTTTGTTCCACAAAGACGCCACTAGGCGTGGTGGAAACAGCGATAGACTGATCAATTTGTTGTTGCCCTAAGACGCCACTAGGCGTACTGGCCACATACTGCTTTGCCGGTTGATGGCTAAGGATGGAAGAAGAAGAAGAAGAAGAGTACTGGATTACCAAAAGATATGAGTGATTGCAGAGTTCTGGATTATCAAAAGATGAGTGCTTGCAGAGTTCTGGATTATCAAAAGATGAGTGCTTGCAGAGTACTGGATCATCAAAAGATACGAGTGCCTGCAGAGTACTAGCTACAGACCACTGCTGTCGAGGGAGCTTAAAGGTAGAGAATAAAATACAAAAACATAAGAACTGGCAGAAGATAGGTCTACTTCTGCTGAATGAATTTTAGCAATGCTTGTCTGTGTGACTGGTAGAACCAATAAACAAACTCAGTCACAAACCTCACAAATGACTTCCATCCATAACTAACATACAAAAAAACATCAGCATAAAACACTGACAACCACACGTGTAAACATACCTGTCTTTGGTAAGGGGCAGGTCACTCTGGTTGAAGATTCATCGGTAGCATTTACGATTACAGGTTGTCCAATTGCCTTACCTTGGCTCTAAACATAGAAAACATTACCCATTACTTATGCAAGTCTGACTCAGTTAAAAGGAACCTATTAGACTGTTTCCCCACAAAGTGTGTGATTCTGACAACTTTTCTACTTGTATATAAAAATGAAGAAAAAGTTATACCCAATCAATCAATACCCTTTAGCTCATCAAGGAGAATAAGCCCTTAACAAACACATGCTAAGTCCTGTCACATGACATCAGCTCAAGGTCTTCCTCACCATTGTCATTTCTGTCTCTAGCTCTCATCTCCAACAAGAATAGTTGGTAAGCTAATATCTGATTTGAGATGTGTGTGGGAGTAGCTTTATTCTGTTTGGCTTACTATTACATAAGCTCAAACTGACAACCAATAAGTACCAGACTCCTCCGTTTTGTTTTCTCTTACCAACACCTCTACTTAAACATTTGCAATTTCTACTGACTCATATTTTAAACATAAATGTGACTGACAAACTTAGGGGACTTTTTTGTATTTAATGGCTTAATTTCCAGGAAAATAATTCAGTGTTATTTTTAAAATTCTAAATTTAAAACTGAAATTCTTCACATGGTTGCAAACAGGTAACTAGTAAATTGACAAATTTTGGGTACACTTAAGTAAAAAAATTAATCTAAATAAGCAAACAAAAGCACACAAGAAACAGTGGATAAAAAGATAGGTTCATACATGAGTTAAAGGCTAGTAGATGGATATTTAGTATGGGGAGTTATCTACTCACATCTACTGGCTGGACACTGCACTTTAGCTTATCATGAATATTAACATTAGATTTGTCAAACTCCATGCTCTCACAGGATTTCTGGTCGGCATAACACAGCGGCCCACTGGACAACAGAAAATATAGAAACAATAATATATTATATATCTTTGTAATTATCTTTTTTAAAATCACCTTTCAACTTCTTAACGAGCATATTCTTCTTCTTTGATCCTTAGCCGCCTACTGTCAAAGAAGTCAGTGGCCATCACGCCTGGTGGCATCTTGTAGGGCAGCAACAAACTGCTTCCACCTTGTTCGGTCGGCGGCCATATTTGTGCAGTGCCCCAGCATAGACCTTCTACAAACTTATGACAAGTCTTCCTGTCCTGTGTCATCAGCTCAAGGTCTTTCAATGTCATCTTTATTCCCTTCATGTCTGTCCCACTGTACCCATGTGATTTAGTAACATTATGTTGTTTGTTTTCTTTTGTTTTGTACTGCACTTGCCATTGAGAAACACACAACCCTTATTTGTGTTTTCATTTATTCCAAATATATTGTTTGTTGAAGTTTTGTGATTTTAAAACATCTACAGGATGGGGTTACTGACCAAATGCCCAACCCTCCTTAATTTTTTTTTTTTTTAATGTCATGCATAGTAGGCCACAGTTTTACTATATTCTGCCCTCCTTTCAGGCCCCCAGTAACACACAGGTGAGGACACAGGTGAGGAAACCTACTGATAGCATTACCTGACAGTTCTTTTTCTGGAATCCCCAGAGTAAGAGGCAGAGGGAGACCAAGAACACATAGAGAAGAGAACTGGAGAGAGACATGAAGAACACGTGGAGAAGAGAACTGGAGAGAGACATGATGGGGATGAAGAAAACATGGAAAGACCTTGAGCTGATGGCACAGGACAGGAAGACTTGGCATTAGTTTGTTGAAGGCCTATGCTCCTTGGGGAGCTAAAGGGTGATGATATTCCAAATACCCTAATAATACGTTATTTTTTTTTTTAAATCTTTATTTAATAGTTATCACACTTTAGTTTTTAAAAATAAATAAAGTTTAATAAATATTTATGTGTCCGATTTATGATATGTACACTGCAATTAAATATTTAAAAACATGCATCAAAATCTCATGTCATTTATAATGACAGTTTTATTAATCATCACCATAATTTCCTGACTGCTAAATCAGAGGCACATCTTCAAATTCATCCTGCAAGTTTGGAAGGAAGAACTGGAGAAGAGAGGGATGATTGTCAGCAGCTCCAAAACAAAAACCATGGTGATCTCAAGCGAAGAAAAAAGGCACCATATAATGCTGGGGGAACAGAGCCTGGAGCAGGTCAACCACTTTAAATACCTTGGAGCTATCACAGACTGGAAGAGAGGCATCAAAGAAGAGTTGGCTACCCTAACAGTGGCAGCTGGGAGACCTTTTCAGGCCATAAATCGAGGATGAGGTTGGTTGTATACTGCTCCATCAATGTCCCAGTTTTGACATTTGGATGTGAGTTATGGGCAAAGACTACAACCCACAAAAGCTAGATCCAAACCTCACAAATGAGGTATCTGAGGAAGGTGGTTGAAGTTGTAATATGAATACATTAAAGTACGAACCACACACTGTAATATAATGCGAATCTTGACATGTACGACATTCTGTAAATAAACATGGCTACGAATTGAACATGCTTTTACTGAGTCCCTTCTGAAACGTGTGTGCTTGTGTAGATGACGAGGTAATGATTATATACATACATCATAACATTACATGGTGGCAGCGGTCGATACCGGACTGACGCAAAACAGCTACACGATAACACGTGAGTACAGTATTCGGCTAATTTTCGTCATCGAGGTCAACAATGGCAGCTAAACATTACCGCAGCGCACCGCAAATGAGATTTGCCGGTCAAGATGATAAGAGTGAAGCTTTCTTGTTATGGCGCCAACGCATAGATCTATATTCCAAGACCACTGGTCTGGAAGGACAAACCCTAACTCCATATATCCTAGAAGCATTGGACGATGAAGGTTTGAAAATCTACAACAGTTTTGCTACCGCCATGCCGGTTGAGTCGGCAACCGACCCCGTAGCCATATTGGACGAATTTGAAAAGCGTCTGATCATAAAGCACACAAACTTTAGAGCGGCAAGATTAGAGCTTCACCACCTGCGACAGAAACGTGGTGAAAGCCTAGATGATTTCTTCACTCGCATTAAGGAGAAAACAAGAGTATGTAAATTTAGCAACGAAGAAGAAAAAGAGCGAATTATTGAACAGATTCTTCTTAGCACACCAATGCCAGAATTCAGAAATGGCTACTGAGCCAGAGTGATACGCTAACTTTACAACAACTTCTGGATGAAGGCAGGAAACACGAGGCACAAGCACTAAACATTAAACAAATTCAGCAAGGTACATTAGCAGCCCAGGTGGATGCAGTGAAAAGCTATAAACCTAGACACAACAAAGCAACTGGTTCGAAACAACAAGAAAAACACAACACAAGCAGAGGTGCTATGTGTAAATGTTGTGGCCTAAACCACATACAAAACCACTGTCCAGCTAAAGACTCTACATGTCATTACTGCAGAAAGAGGGGCCACTGGATAAAATTATGTTTCAAGAGGAAACAAGACAGTGCTCAACACAAACTTCACAGCAGAAAGTCGTCAAAACAAACACACTCTATGATGACTGAGGACCTTGACTCCAGTGAAGAAAGTGATCCTTCCACTTTTGATACTGTGAAGATACTAACTTTCAGTAATGAACCAAAGAGAACGCAGGCTTTCTGCAAGGTACAATTCCGAATACCAGGAATTAAAAGGCACAAAGAAAGATATATTCGGTTCAAGATAGACACAGGTGCCCAAGGTAACACTCTACCCTTAAGAATATTCAGACAGATCATGCCTGACAAGGTGGATGAGCAAGGTTTTCCCACAAGGGATGTAAAACGTAGGAGTGGCAAGACAAAGCTAAGAGCTTACAATGGAACAAGTATAGACTGTTTTGGAGCAGTAACACTTGAATGTTCATACAGAGGCTCTGAATGGACATTGTCAACATTTTACTTGGTAGATGTTGAAGGACCTGCAATTTTGGGTTTACCAATGTGCGAAAAGCTGAGTGTGGTAACTATTAACAACATTACAGAGGATATAGGTCTTGCAGATGCTCTCAGCAGACTACCAAACCCCAACAAGACAGCAGATCTTACCCCAAACATCAAAGTTGATTTTGTCAAGTTTAGCGATAATCGGCTTGAACACATCAGAGAAGACACAATGAGAGATCCTATCCTTAACTCTCTCAAAGAACTGATATACCATGGATGGCCAAGCTCTGTCAGGGAAGTTCCAACACACATCCGTCCATACTACTCGATGAGGGACGAGTTAAGCATCGAAGATGGTCTGATCCTTAAAGGAGATCGCATTGTTGTACCAGAAACACAACATGATATCATCCATAATAGTCACCTTGGTATTGTGAAGACACAACTGAGAGCAAAGAAAGATGTTTACTGGCCACAGATAAACAAGGACATAGAAACACTATGTAAAAACTGTTCAATTTGCCAAGAACATGCAAATAGGCAGTGCAGAGAACCTCTCATACCATCAGACATACCATTGAGCCCTTGGAGCATTATAGGAACTGATATTTTCTCAATCGACAATAATGACTATCTTATTATTGCTGATTACTACAGCAAATTTCCCATCATTGAGAAACTTTCACAACCCTCACCATCAGCTGTTATTGCAGACATTACAAAGAAGTATTGCAGCATGTTTGGCATCCCAGATGAAATTAGATCAGACAACGGTCCACATTTCTCAGGTCAAGCATACAGAAACTTCACTAAGGACTGGAAGATCAAACACACAACATCATCACCTAGATACCCTAAATCTAATGGTTTCATTGAGAGACAGATACAAACTATCAAGTCAATCATGAAGAAAACAAGAACAGAGGATGTACACCTAGCACTCTTGAGATGGAGAACAACACCGGTAGACAGTAAGATCGACAGTCCAGCAGAACTTATGTTTGATAGAAGAATTAAAGACCTCCTACCATCTAAGGTCCACTTCCGTCCACAACATAGAGACAGCACATATGATCAACTTCAGCATCGTCAGCAAGTTCAGAAATCCAACTATGACAAATGTGCTAAAGACTTACCACCATTATATCCTGGTCAGCATGTGACTACCTACAACCACAACAATGACACATGGTCAAAAGCAACAATCATCTCCAGAAACCCTGAACCCAGGAGCTATACTTTAAGACCAGACAGCAGCAGCAACCTCCTGAGGCGAAACAGAGTGGACATAAGAGAAATCCCACAGAATACAACAGAACAGAGAATTCCCATGCTTTCAACAGACAATGCAGTAACTCCAGACTTTGGTGCCCCACAAAACCAACAAGCGCCAAGGCCGAAATCACAACCAACTCAAGCTAAACCAGGGATTTCCGCAGAACCACCAGCACTTTACACCACTCGTTCTGGCCGTACAGTGACACCTCCCAGCCGATACAGACAGTGACATATATACTCACACTGAGCATTACACATACTTATCCTTTCTCACATGAAACATTTCGTTGGAAATGTTTGCACACATTTTTTTTTTCAAAAAAGGGGGGATGTAATATGAATACATTAAAGTACGAACCACACACTATAATATAATGCGAATCTTGACATGTACGACATTCTGTAAATAAACATGGCTACGAATTGAACATGCTTTTACTGAGTCCCTTCTGAAACGTGTGTGCTTGTGTAGATGACGAGGTAATGATTATATACATACATCATAACATTACAGAAGTAACAAGAAGAGACATGTTACACAACCAGACAATATGGCAAGGCCTCAAAACCCAGCCCCTGCAGACTCAAGTAGAAGAGTCACAACTATGATGGTTTGACCATGTATGCAGAAAGGAAGATTGGCTACCACGACAAATATGGGAAACCAAGAGCCAAGGATCCAGACCTCCAGGATGACCCAGAGTTTGCTGGGAAGACAACATTAGGCAATCCCTGAAGAACCAAGGACCAGATTGGAACCAGGCCAGGAGGAAGATGTCGATAGGACATTATGGTGTTCTCTTTGGCAAACCTCTACACCCTAGGGGAGAAGTAAGTATCACCATAATTTCTTCATGACATTTATAAGAAAGGTTCTTACCCTGATGTATAGTTTATCTGTGGCCCCTTTCCTTTTTCAATCTGACATGTCTCTCCTTCCCAACCCCTCTCACACAAACACTTTCCATCTTGTCCACACTGACCATGGTCTGAACACTCCACAGGACAAACATGATCATTGTATTCTGGCTTTATGGTCATATCTCCTCCAGGACCTGGCTGGTAATTTTTCTCATCCTTCGCCAAAGTCTGCTGACAGTTGCTTGTGAATGATGAAGTAACAGCATCCAAGGCATCAGTTGTGCCTCCATTCTGGAAAGATACAGGCAACAACTGCTTGTGTTATGTCTTATTGAAAACAGTCAGTATGTTAATAAAACAGTCAGTTATATTAGAAAAAACAACTTTTGTTTTGGCAGACGTAATAATGTCCTGTGTGGTCCCCCCCCCCCCCCCCAGGGGGTCCTTAAGGAGAAAATAGAAAGAACAGGACTACTGCCCCCTCAGACTTGTCCTAAAAGATGACAAATATGAGGTACAAATATGAGGTTGTGTACTTCCAAATTTTGTTGGCAGAGATGCTGATATATTTACCCTCTACTTTATTTGACTCAGTGTTTGTTCTACCAGCTCTTTAGCCACTCACAAACAATCTATACATTTCTGTCATCTACCCCGACATAATCATCTATACATTTCTATCATCTATGCTAACATAATGGACCAGCAGTTGGACCTGTGGATCCTAATCATAAACTAGATCCAACGAAATATTATGCCAACGTGCTAGCCATGAGTATAATCATTTTAATATCTGAACTCATATCACACACAGGATTTACTGTCACTTCTTGTCATTATCTTGTTAATGGTTTTGTACTTTCACTATGAGAGAATATTTAACTTTTATACAACAATTATCACTATTAATATGTATATACCAATCTTGGGCCTATTTGAACAAGACATTCATCACTAAAATGAGGCAAAATTCCTAAGGAAAAAATATAAAATATGAGCCTGCTTGCCTCATTTTCAACCCTTTGAAAATAAAAGTGTGTCTGTATATCCATCTACTTACCAAAACATCTCCCAAGCATTCAGTCATAGCATTATCAACCAGATTATCTACATTTCGACACTGAGTGTAGAGTTGGGACTTTTGTATGGCTTTGCTGCACATTTCCTTGGCCTGAGTCTCATTAACTCCTTGATCATTGGGCCATTCTTTGTTAGGGTCTACAGCTGAAAAGTCAAGTTTATTACACTATCAGAATATCACTGTCTCAGTAAAGTAACTACTTCACATTCATTGTTCTCTCTCATTACATTCTCTTAAAAGATCTCATCCACAGCAACAACAACAAAAAAATTAAACATTAGTTCTTGTTAATCATTTTAGGAAACAAGGTTTACATGCAGACTTACATTTAACTGTCTTGTGTTCATAATTTTTCTGTTCTTGGCCAGGCTGGCCCCAAGGGGAAGGTTTTAAGGACTTTGTAATCGCCCGGCAGTTTCTGCACTGGAAACAAAGAATAAAAACTGAAAACAACAATAATTTAAACTGTACACTACTTATCCCTTTGTTCAGTCTCTGATTCCAAGTTTCACTTACGTTTAAATTAATTTTTTGCGGCAGATTCCACTAAGAATTGTCATTTTGTTTATGATAAATACTAAATTAGTTGATAACATGAAATCAGGAAAGAAGTATAAAATTATTAAGCATTACAGTTTTTTTTATGTATTGTTAACGTCCTATTGTACGCCTTTGTAACACCGAGAACAACAGAAATGACAACCAAGCAGTTACAGACTTTCATAAATGGGTGCTTTCATAGAAGGATTGAAATGGTGTAACAAAATCATCAATGTGGAACTGATGACCAGACCCATAACAGAGCCGAGGGAACAAAAGGTAAGAACATGCTGGCACTGAATATGACTAAGGAAACTTGCCAAGAGCATTGCAAGGCAGGATTAGTTCTGGAATGTCCAGGGTAAAAGAGATTGAGGAACACCAAAATATACATGGAACAGGGAAATGGAAATGGAGACAGAAATGAATGAGATACAGAAAACATTGAATAACCTTGAATGGGTGGCACAAGTCGGGATAACTTGATATGAATTTCTTGAGGGGCTAGGCCCAATAATGAGCTGAAGGGTTGCGAATAAATGAATGAAGGAAGCATTATTTTTTGTAGCAGAATGAAAGTGCATACATAAAAGACAAGCAGCTGACAGAAAAATATAAAAAAAGAAACATAATATTCATGATTATTCAAAAATCAAAGTTTGAACAGTAGTTGCACACAATCATCTTGTCCCATAAGATTTTATCTGACATTTTTGGGACTAACAGTTTAAATATGCAGCAACAGATGCAGCTAGAGAAGCATAGTCAATTTCCAGAAAAATATCCTTTTCATAGCAGAAGAGTTACAATTAGGATATATGGTGTTTAACACTGGAGAGAATATATTCATCTGTTGCCATGTGCTAACTGGCAATGTCATTTATTTATTCCACACTGTTTACCAGCTAATCAACAATTCCTATGGGTATGTTTTTTAAATAACTATTTTTGGCCCAGCTGTTTTTAAGTTTTATCCAAAAAACTGTATGACAATTTGTTTCCAGTTTCAAATGAAACAGTAAACATAAGTGTTTATGAGAAAACATATCATATGCATATGTAATAGAACTCGGACATCACAATAGCACAGTTTAGGGATCAGTAAAGATCAATAACAGCAAGTTTTCACACTCCCCCCCCCCCCCCCCCCCCCCAAAAAAAAAAAATACAGTGTATAGTAATATTTAGCCACCTGTGGCAAACACAAAGTTCATCAGTCAAAGTGCATTCTGATGATCCCTATAATTAAAGACAGCACTTTTAAACATCATGGCTGTCGACACTGCTTAAGATTCATTATAAGGAAAGATCATGACAAAAATCTAGTCTCTCTGTATCAACCATGAGCCACTTCAAATTATATGTGCCAGGACCACAATTCTATATCTCACAAGCTACAAGTTCCAGTTCATGCTTCAGAACATCATAACCCACTGATTGCTTTTATATCACTCTAGGCCGTCAAACCATCTTCCATAATCCATATTCATTACTGCTCAAGAAGTATATATGCACACCTTGCAGTATGCTCACACCCCACATACATTTTATTCCCAAAGCGCTTTGGTGCACAAATCTGAATACCTGGTCCAAGCTATGTTTTGCATACCAGAATGCCATCTATATAGTTCTCCACATTATATATATATAAAATCATTGCAAATTTACTGAAAGTCATAATAGAATATTACCAAAGTGACATATCAGGCACTTCTTGAGAGAATAATGTACTAGTCATGGGGGAGCCATATGGGTTGTGGGATAAACAATCAATTCTTTTTGTTAATTTTACAAAAATCTTGTTTTGTTTTTTCCGAATAATGCCCGCTAGTGTAGATGATGAGGTCTCTTCACAAAAGATAAATAATTTTTTTTTTATGAAAAGGTTTTTAAAAGTATTTTATCTCACATCCATAACAATTTTGAACCACAACAACAATTATAATGCACATACTGCAAGTTTAGAATCTTGAATGTGCTGTCTTGGTGAGCAAGTGGTTTCTGACTTCCCCTTAGAGCTGACAACACATGAGCAGTACTGCGTAGAAGGCTTTTCCTCAATTTGCCGTGGTGTAACTTGGAACATACTATCTGGACCAGTAACCCTAGTGAACATACAAGAAAGAGAATAGTTGGACATAATTCTATTGACTATCTTATTAAAACAATAGGGAGCCGCGCTGGTGTAATGGCTTCGGCGTTGTACTGGCGACCAGGTGTTCATGGTTCAAACCCGGGCGTCGGCGTTTGAAGAAATGTTTACGGCCGGAAATTTGACTGAATATCCTGAACGGCTCCTGTGATAAACCCTCTGTGGATGGGAAGGAGCGAAGCTCCTGACCGGGTTGGAAGGAAAGTCCTCAGGTTCCCCAGCCTCGCAATGACATGTCATTGGGCCGAAGGGCTGAAAGCCCAAGTGCCGCTGGTTAAAAAAAAAAAAAAAAAAAAAAAATTAAAACAATAAGGGCATTTTTAAAAAATACCAAAATTAAGAATATAGACTTAAAAAGCTCATGCACGTCTTTTCATGATTATTACAATCAAGCTGAAACAATTCGTGTACTGACATAATTTTATGCATCTTTATACACATAGGCACAATCACTTGTCTCTGCAGATATCATACATACACACAATCACGTTTCTCTACAAATATACAGAGACGCTATAACTTTTCTATGCAGACACATACAGATAAAATGTTTCTTTGCAGACAATGTATAAACACAATCATTGTTCAGACAATGTATAAACACAATCATTGTTCAGACAATGCATAAACACAATCATTTTGCAGACAATGTATAAACACAATCATTGTTCAGACAAGTTAACGTGATTCTGCATACATATAAACTGTTATCCTACACACTCATTCCCTCACATCCTTAGACATGCACAGAACATTAATTGTTCTCTGCCAGTAGAGTTACTCACTTCTCCCTGCAGACATACACAAACAAAGATAAAGACATACATAGACACATTCACCTTTCTCTGTACATACAGAGGAACATATTTTTATCTACAATCACAAAGATGTGGTCACTCTTCTCTACCGATAGAACACAGACAGACAGACAACAGATGAAACATGCACACACATATATTTGCAGCTGTCTTATCAATGTCATCTGTCTGTGTCAAAAGGCAGTATAAAATCCATTAAGTATGCATCTGCCAATAAAATTATTCCCCACACCTCTCACACCATTACCTCCAAGACTCTGTGAATGGCACAGGAACACATCGTCCAGGACCAGTACATACTGGAGTGACAGTGCCATCAGGGTGAGTAAAATCATTATCTGAAAAGCAGACATCAAGATTAACATTCACAGGTGTTTAGAAAATAACACAGGTCTGTGATTAGCCTGTTGTTAGCCATTTTCATAACATGTTAAACAAACTAAAACCAGATATAATGTTGGAAGTTTGTTGTCGCATATAGATTTTCTTTTACAAAATGCCCTAATGTTGTATATTAACCATTCAGATAAAGTTTATTAAAGTGTAGAAGGGTTTACAGTTATGCTCTCTCGAATTTTCTTGTTGTGTGGATGCAATACCAGATCCTTTGCTGTTGTAGAGCAGGGTTCAGCAACTGGCTGATTGTGATCTACTGGTAGATCACAAGGAATGATTTGGCACACCTCTAGTGATGCAGGGTGAAAAAAAAAAAGAAAGAAATTTTATGCTAAGGAAATTTTAGACTAGACCTCTCCCACCAACATTTAAAAGTATGACATCTCTTTCATTATGTCTACTCTGTCAATATTCCCAGTGAATACCCACAAGCTAACTTAATCAAATTCAAATGTTTGTTTGAAAGAGGAAATGAAGAGATGGACAGAACATTTTGAGGAACTTCTAAACAGACCAGCTCCATAACCCCCCCAGACAAAGACCTAAAAAGGTAGAAAAAACAAAGTCATAAAGCTTCTAAATCATGGAATGACTGCTGGGCCAGGTGGCACTCCAGTGTAGGTCATCAATGCAGATATTACATCTCTACAGAGATATTTTACCAATTACTTGTTAAAGCCTGCAAAATATCAGCATACCGAACGTATATCAGACTTCCTCGACGGCATCTTCCAGCCTATTGTAGAGCAGCTTCCTTCCTTCTTAAAGGACACAAACCATGCTCTTACTACTTTTTCCTCTATCCAGCTTTCTCCAGACCGTACCTACCGTTTATTTCTGTTAGATGTTTGCTCGCTTTACACTTCCATTCCTCACTCTGATGGTCTCCGAGCTCTTCGGTTTTTCTTGGACCAGCGCACGCACCCCTCTATCGCTACAGAGACTCTCCTGCACCTTGCAGAACTTGTCCTCCGACTCAATTCCTTTGAGTTCAATGGACAGTTTTTTGACCAAATAAGTGGAGTTGCCATGGGCACCAAGATGGGTCCCAGCTATGCCTGCCTCTTCATGGGCTACCTGGAGTATCAGGTGTGGCAGCAGTATCCGGGACCTTTTCCATTGATATATCATAGATACATCGATGATGGCATAGGTCTCACCGATATGCCAGAGGTTGACCTATCTAGGTTCATTAATTTCATTAACAACTTCCACCCTGTGATCCAATTCACCTCTCACATCTCCACTGTCTCTTTTAATTTCCTTGACATTGTTGTCACCATCACTCCCCCCCCCCCCCCTCACCACTTCGATGCACACAGTTACCTCCTTTATACTTCCTCTCATCCTCCGGCTTGTCGGGACTCCTTGCCTTTCTCACAACTTCTCCGCCTCCGTCGGTTATGCCAAGATGATGACAACTTTCTATGCCGAGCACAAGAAATGTTGGACTTCTTCCATAACAGACAGTATCCAGAAGATGTTCTTACCTCTGCCTTAGAGCGTGTTCTCCTATCTCACGTCTAGAGGCCCTCAAACCCCGCCAAAAAACCTCCTCTGATAGAGTCAAGTTAATAATGACCTATCACCCTCACAGCAATGCTGTCAAAAGGATCCTGTATCGCTACCTACCTCTCCTCCAAGCTGACCCAGCGGCGCGGGAAGCATTTAGTGAGCCACCCTTGCTGGCATATAGACGGGATAAAAATTTGAGGGACCTCCTAGTCCACAGCCGTTTGAAAACCGTCAACGATGGCCACTTTGGAACCAAGCCATGTAACCGTACACGATGTAAGACATGTCAGTACGTAATCGAAACACGTTCAGTCTCGTTCCCTAACGCCAAGTTCACCATCACCCATGGCTTCACATGTGAGTCACGCAAGATCATTTATGCTATTATATGCAAACGTTGCACCATTACTTACATCGGCCAAACGGGCACACGACTGGGCGACCGATTCTGCAGACACCTCTACGACATTTCTCAGTTTAAATCCACACCTGTGGCCATCCACTTCAATGGCCCTGACCACCACGGTGCCACTGACATCCAGGTGACAGCCATCAGATCCTGTTCCTCGGACGCCAACAGTCGGTTTCGCCAGGAACAACGCCTCATCCATCTTATGGGTTGCCTCAAACCACACGGTTTGAATACCCAACATTCTTTTGTTAGAGATGCCTTTTTCTATCGAGTCCAAGTTGTATTATGAGTCTACTTTGATGCGATCACGCTTTTTTTTTTTTAAATGCTTTTCCCTCACTTTCTATATATATATATATATATATATATATATATATATATATATATATATATATATATATATATATATATATATATATATATATATATATATATATATATATATTCTTCTTCTTCTTCGATCCTTAACCACCGACGGTCAAAGCAGTCAGTGGCCATCACGCCTAGTGGCGTCTTGTAGGGCAACAACAAATTGATTCCACTTTGCACGGTCGGTGGCCATCCTTCGTACAGTGCCCCAACTCTGGTTCATTCTTTGCATCTCAGCCTCCACAGTCCTCCGCCAAGTTGTTTTTTGGTCGGCCTCTCTTTCGCTTTCCTTCAGGGGTCCAAAGCATAGCTGTTCTTGTGATGGCATCGGGGTCTCTTCTGAGGACATGACCAACCCAGCTCCAGCGTCTGCCAGCTATGATGGTATGCATGTCCTCTTGCTTGCTACGAGTAAGCAGATCTTGGTTGGTGATGGTATTCGGCCAAAAGATTCGGTGAATTTTTCTTAGGCATGTTGTGTGAAAAGAGGACAATTTTGACATATATATATATATTTATTTATTTTTTATTTTATTTTTTATTACCATTTTTTAAATTTAATTTTTATTTTTTAAAATTTTTTTATTTATTTATTTACTTATTATTATTTTTTTAAAATTTGTTTATTTATTAATTTTATTTTTATTTTTTAAAATTTATTTTATTATTATTATTAATATTATTATTAATATTATTATTTATTTATTATTTTTTTAAATTAATTTTTTCATTTTATTTATTTATTTTTTTTTTCCTCACTCTTTTCCAGTCCTTGTTTTCATTATTTCTTATTTTTTGTTTTTAATGTACTATCGACTTCCTCTTTCCGGTTTAGTGGCAGCCATCTTGCTTCACATGTGACTGGACACAAGGGAGTTTTTTTTCTCTTATTTTTATAGTTTCATGTTCTCTAATTAATTCTCATTTTCTTTCCTTCCTGTCTCTTGTTTGTCTGTCCCTGACGAAGGCCTTGTGGCCGCAACGTAGGTTTTTCTTGTCCTTCTCGTTGTAAGACGTATTACTATTTGTGTGTGTGTGTGTGTTTTTTTTCCCATTCAACCAAAATACCAGCAGAATGGCAACAAGAGTATCAGTTCAAACCGCCTTCAGAAATTAAATGAGTCTGTAAACAGTAAGGTGATGTTAAGGATACTTTTGAACAGAATAAAACAGAAATCAGAAGAAATCTTGTCAGAGGAACAGGCTGGCTTTAGACCAAAAAGAAGTACCTCAGAACAAATCTTCAATATTAGATTACTTATCGAAAAACATCTCCAACATCAACACGATTTATACCATAACTTCATCGATTTCACAAAAGCCTTCGATCGAGTCTGGCATGAAGGCTTATGGCAAGTAATGAAAAAATTCAATTTTGATACCAACATCATAGATATCATTGAAGCACTATACAAGGACGCAAGCAGTGCTGTTTTTGCAAGCAACGACATTGGAGAATTTTTCAAAACAACTGTAGGAGTTCGGCAGGGATGTATCCTGTCCCCAGTGCTCTTTAATATTTATCTAGAACATATTATGCAAGAGGCTCTCTACGATTATAAATCAACCATATCGATTGGAGGCCGACCTCTGTGCAACCTACGTTTTGCTGATGATATTGATCTGATAGCTGGATCAGAATCAGAACTTCAAGACCTTACCTCTAGACTGGAGAAAGTAACAAGAACGTATGGGATGGAAATTAATATAGAAAAAAAGCAAGATATTGGTGAATAGCCATAAGAAACATGTTCCGACCAACATTACGTTAAATGGGCAAACGTTAGAAGAAGTTAACACCTTTAAATATCTCGGGTCCACTATATGCAGTGATGGAAGATCAATTAAAGAAATCAAGACAAGACTTGAGATGGCCTCAGCTGCCATGACAAGGTTGAATGTGATCTGGAAAAGTAACATCAGTTTTCCTGTGAAGATCAAATTATACAAATCACTTGTATTATCTATTCTCTTGTATGGGTGTGAGAGCTGGATACTCACTGCAGATACGGAGCGAAGGATTCAGGCTTTCGAGCATAAATGTTATAGAAGAATTTTGCGCATTTGCTATAAAGAGCACAAAACAAATGTCTATGTTAGAGAGAAGATAAACACCTATGCAGGCCACCAAGAACCACTTTTGTCAACAGTGAAACGTCGAAAGCTTGCCTGGTTTGGGCATGTAACTCGTCATGACTCCCTTTCGAAAACGATCCTTCAGGGAACAGTCGAAGGTAAACGGAGAAGAGGAAGGCAGAGAAAATCCTGGGCTGATAACATCAAAGAATGAGCAGGACACGGTTTTTCCACACTTGTACGCATTGCTGAGGATAGAGAGCAGTGGAGGACCCTGTCTGCTGATGCTTCCACCATGGCACCCCTACGACCCATGACGGGTTACGGGCTGAGATGAGATGATGATGAGTAAACAGACAACTGAGAAATAAATAAGTAAATTTGTAACAAAACAGATCCTGTACACACCACAAAGCCACACTGCATATAAATGATATGAGCTGACCTTATTACATTGGACAGGTGGATTATGAAAAGGTAACTGACAGTGTTAACAGAGAATCACTTGTGAAACTGAAGAGGCATTATGGAGTTCCCAATAAAAATGATTGATGTAATAAAGAAAATATGTGAAGATATAACATGCAGAATTCTTCATGAAGGACAAACTTACCAACCATTGAAGATAATAACTGGAATACAACAGTGATGCCTCTTGTCATCATTTTTCTTGGGTAATGAAATTGTCAAATCAGTTACAGAAATGGAATTCAGTGGACTTTAACTAAACAGTTTGATGATCTAGATTTTGCTAGATTTCTTGGGTAATGAAATTGTCAAATCAGCTAACAGAAATCAAATTCAGTGGACTCTAACTAAACAGTTTGACGATCTAGATTTTGCTAGATTTCTTGGGTAATGAAATTGTCAAATCAGCTAACAGAAATGGAATTCAGTGGACTCTAACTAAACAGTTTGACGATCTAGATTTTGCTAGATTTCTTGGGTAATGAAATTGTCAAATCAGCTAACAGAAATGGAATTCAGTGGATTAACTAAACAGTTTGATGATCTAGATTTTGCTAGATTTCTTGGGTAATGAAATTGTCAAATCAGCTAACAGAAATGGAATTCAGTGGACTCTAACTAAACAGTTTGATGATCTAGATTTTGTTAGATTTCTTGGGTAATGAAATTGTCAAATCAGCTAACAGAAATGGAATTCAGTAGACTCTAACTAAACAGTTTGACGATCTAGATTTTGCTAAGGACCTTGCTCCTGTCCCATAACTGTAATCATGTGCAAGACAAAATGAAAATACTTAATGAGAGGTCACAGCAATCGAGTCTGAAAATATACAGGGAAAAGAATAAGACTGAGAATAAATGCAGGAAACAATACAAGATTGCACGTGAAAAAGCACTCAATGGCAGTAATATAGACAAATTTGGAGAGACAGGTTACGATATCAAAATAAGAATCCAAACGGCAAGACGAGCTTTCACAGCACTGGAAAATAAATGGGAATCAAAAGAAATCAAGTCTGACATGAAAAATAAAAAAATAAGAATCTTCAACTTAAATGTCAAGTCAGTCCTATTGTATGGCTCTGAAACATGGAGAAAAATAAAAACAACCAAGAAGTTACAGCCTTTCACACATGGGTTCTTGTGTAGAACTGAAGGATTGAAATGGTTGACCAATGTGCAACTAAAGACAATAAAAGCTGGTGTTTATCCTGTGTGTGGACAACTAAAGACAATACAAGTGATGTTTATCCTGTGTGTGGACAACTAAAGACAATATAAGTGGTGTTTATCCTGTGTGTGGAAAAACTTGCCCAACCCCAAGTTGATTATAATTTGGGTGTACAATGTTCTTTATCTTATACAGTTTATTATTGTGCATGGGCCAAAGTTCAATCAATAAATTAGTACTGTCCTGTCTGACATCCATTAAAGAGGTTCATTCATATGCTTTTATTATTTTTTGAAGAATAAACCCTCTTCAAATTGAAAGTAATAAGTATAGGTTGATCCTAATGAGAAAAGCATAATAATTAACTTCTAAATGGTTTCTGGTCTTTGTTTTAATGTAGATGATCAGGCAGAAACTCAGTGAAAAAATACAGAAGTCGAAAGATGAGATGTAAGAGTGGATGAGGTAAAGAAAATAAGGAGGTAGGCACATCGGAGATAAGAACAAGTAAAAATAAGAATTTAAAACTAACCTGGGTTGCCATCATTAGTTCCACATACTCCTCTTGCCTTGTTCTTGTCATATGCTGGGGTGTCTACGTACACATTCATGAAACTGTTATAGATGTCTATCTTGATCTCAGAGCCGGATGAGAGAAGAATCTTGAAGAAAATAACAGTATATGTACATACATCAACTGCCACTAGCTGAGGTATTCTTTATGCAATGTGACTGAATATTTGATTGCCCATAAGATGGAAATAACCACTACATTGAACATGAGAGGCTAAGAAAAGTTGTTCCGCATAGTTCCTGAGAAGGGGTCCTCTCTTAGAAGACACAAAGAATATGACTACTGCTCCTCAGGCATATTGTAAGAGGTGAGGACACTAATATGAGGTTGGCAACATAATTATGTGCTACAGAAACCACAGCTACAAGGACAAATGATTGCTGTGATGCAGGGCTTCCTTCAAGAGGTACAGTACAGCTGTAGTAGTGGTGGCTCCAAACTAGATAAGGAGCCATCAAGAAAATGATGAAAAAAATGAGAAGTTGCTAATGTCATAAGAGACAGTGAGAGAAATGAAGAAACCAGGCAGCTGATGGAACAACAACACCATGCATTAACTATACAGAGAGGCAGAAACGTGGCTGTCACCTTGGTAGAAGGAAGCCATTCAGATACCACGACACACATGTATTACTTTACACTGAAACCTGTACATACTCGTACAAATGTATTGTAAACAGTCTCACACACAGGCATAATATTTCATTGTTCCCCTTCTCTGCTGCTTAAGGAGCATGGAGGGAACCAAAACTGTAGTTAGCCCCCTTTGTAGGATGAATGTGCTCTAGTACATCATGTGATCTTACAGTAATGGCGTCTGTAGCAAGTCTGTTCTGTGCCAGCCCCCATGACAAACTTCACACATTACTTGCTGTGGTAGTGCAGTGGTTAGTGCACTGGCTTCCTAGATCGGTAGTCCGTGGTTCAATCCCCAGTTGAGGTGGGATTTTTTTAGACCGCAAACGGCTCCAGGGTCAACCCAGCCTCATGAATTGGGTACCAGAGCAACTATGGAAAGGTTAAGGCGGCTGGCGTGATGCTGACTACATCACCCCTAGTGTGCCGATGGTCAAGAAAATATGGGTCTAACACCATATTCCCAATATGCCCCAATGGGCATGTAACGGGATCCCTACTTGCCTCTTACAACATGCTTGAGGCAATAGTGGTTAGATTCTTTCTTTGTCCTTACAGAGAATCCTGGAAATACCAATATTTAAGCACACAATATTTACGTACAATACGTTCTTAAGAGAACTTTTTAGAGTTTTTCAGCAGGCACTTATAATGATAAGAAGGATTCTAGAGCACAGTTTTCTCACTGTGTGTTTCCAAAGTGATGCACAAGGGGTTACATTAATTGACTCATTAGTTACCATTCAGACTATAGGCCTTCAACAAATGTCAAGCTCTCCTGTCCTCTATCATTCATTCAAGGTCATTCCGTGTCTTTTTTTTCTCATTGTCCTGTCTGCCACCATTCTCCTTCACAATCAGTTTTGTCTCATTCTATTTCTCAAGCCCTGGTGATTCCAGAAGGACTGCCTTGTGGAGTTATAAGCAGGTTTCCTTGTTGATGTGGGTCCTATCTAACTTTAGTGATTTGTCCTCACTTCTTGTTCAACTGGTATTACCTGATTCTTACCATCAACGGTGATCGTATCATACCATTTCTATGTTTTTATTCTATGCAAGCATCCATTTATGAAAGTCTGGGCTTCTTTATAGTTGTTTTAGTAGTTCTCCACGTTACTGAGTCATATAGAGTAGGACAGCCTTGACGTATGAACTGTTTCTTATTGTTGTGTATGGGTTACACTCAAGTTGGTCCCCTTGCAGGAATGATTTCTGTAGCAATGTGTTGTACGTGATGATGTTGCCAGTCTCCATGTATAACCTTGTACAACATGCCTATGGAGGCAATAGTCTTGTCAATTTTGTTGTCTTATGAGAACACACCTGGGAACAAAATGGGGCAGGGGTTACATTACTGGTATTGTATTTCGTAAAAACATTTCTTTACATGCCTCACGGTACCTCATGATGTCATCTACAAGAGAGGAAAGAATGTAACCTATGCTCTGCCCTGGCAGTGGATGAAATAACTGTTACATTATTCCTTAGCATGCATTTCCAGCAACTACACTCCAAGATTATTCCTTTGGTTGATTCAAAGCAAATGCGGGTTTCATGTCAATGTAAAATCATAATAAAAGCTTTTTTTTTTTAGGCAATGCCTTCATCAACACTCAGACCGATGCTGGCTGTTTTCACTATCTCACTAACATTTGTTTTCATCATCATCATCAACATCACTACCCTTCAACTCCCCAACACATGTTTTACAGTAAGAAAGACCTACCCCAACATGCTGACCATTTTCTGACCTCTGAACTACAGTCCCTTGACTAAGTTTGTAAGGAACATCAACTGTTGATGAGGTCAGATGTCCTGGTTTATCACATCCATGGACTCTGAAACAACAATGATGGTTTTTAGCACATAAATGAATAACCAAAAATCTAGTGAAGTGGAAATTAAAGATCATTTTTCTATATGTTTGTTGGTCATTAATTTTAGCTTTTCATTATTCTCCTTCGATAGTGCAAACATCTAAGGTACAGTTTACTACTGGTGGTATCTTACACTCAAGTGTAGGGTGCTGCACATGTAGATTTACAATACAACAACATATACTTTCTAGTTCATGCACTGTGCTGAGATTCTCCTTGTGTGATCTATGGGAGGAGATCAGAAAGCACTGATAGAGTTGTCTGTGTTCAATGAAGATAGTCCTTAAAAGCAAACCAAACACTTTCTATTTATCATAATTTGTATTGTATTTATTAGGGTGTGGATGTATACTTCATTAACATGCATTTCATATATTTTTTTTAATCCTAGTTTTTATTAGCATGTTTGTTTTTCACTGATGCATTTAATGAAAAGTATTAATCTGAGAGCTTAGTAATAGAGAGTGCCCCAGTGGGTTTTAACTAATGGCTGTGAAGAAAGGTAGGGAGGTAATGACTGACATAATGGTTGTGAAGAAAGGTGGGGAGGTAATGACTGACACAATGGTTGTGAAGAAAGGTGGGGAGATAATGACTGACATAATGGTTGTCAAGATGCAATTGTAGAGAGATCATGGCTACAGCAGCACTGTCAGAGATACCAAGACACACAGGTGTAGAAAGGTCAGGTAGCAGTTATAAGGTGGGAGGGAGAACATACTTTACAATGTCATTTTTTTCTTTCACCACAACACCGCAGACACAGGTGACAGCCCAACATGGCCATGATCGAATCTGAACCAAGAAGTCTCTGTCCTTGACAGCATACACTGTGTAGTCTCCTGTCTGATACAGGTCATAAACCTGTCTGGTAGAAGAAAGATAGACTACTGTTAAAAATTCAGGCACCAACAATGAGATCGGATGATCTAAACATTACATTAACAAATGTGATGAAATCTCAGAAAATCTGCAACATGTCCGCATGCGGAGAGAATGAAATATTTCTATAACAAGACACTTCTTCCAACGACTTTATTTTAATGGGGGAAAAAACATATTAAAATGCACAATCTCATGAAAAGTTAAGAGGATATGCTGACTATATGCCCCTGATGTCAGAGATTCAATCAGCTCCTTAAGGAACACAGGCTTTCAACAAACATTTACCATGTCTTCTTGTCCCGTGCCATCAGCTCCAGGTTTTTCAATGTTTTTCCTTATCATTTTCATTTTTGTCTCCAGTTCTCTTCTCCGTTTGGTTTTTGGTCTACCTCTGCTTCTCTTACTCTAGGATTTCCAGAGCAAGTGCTGCCTTGTAATACTATCAACAGGTTTCCTTGATGTGTGTCATCTCCAGCGACCTCAACTCATCTCTTGTTCAACTGGCTCTTGCCTAGTTCTTGTCATCAGTTCCACATTAGCAACCTTGTCATACCATTTCAATCCTTCTATTCTTTGCAAGCACCCATTAATGAATGTCTGAAACTTTTTGTTTGTTGTTTTTGTTGTCATACAACAAGATGATTTGATGATTCTTATCTGTTGTGTTGGACTTGATTTCTTTTGATTTTCATACATTTCCTAATGCAAGGAAAGCTCTTCATGCCTTATGTGTCCTTTTTTGACTTCACTATCCGCCCCCTCCCCACCCCTCAATTTCATCTTTATTACTACCATGATATACAGTTGACATTCAAAAATCCGGCAACCTCCGGACCTGAGGAGTGCCGGATTGTTGAAAATGCCGGATTTTTTATGGTTATATATGCTATATATATTTAACAGAAAATGACTACCTGTACAGTCCTTTAAAGAAAGAAAATTAAAAACTAAATGAAAAGCAAATGAAATTTTAATGTTCATCAACTAAATAAAACAGTTCTACAGAATTTTAGTTCAACAGCTGCATCAAAACATAAACGGGTAGCGGGAGGTTATTTAAATTTATTTATTATGTAAGAGTATGCCAGTAAATAGTTCTGACCTTACAAGTAATACCCCAGTCTTAGAAATAAGCACTGGTGTATTGTTATCATAACAATAGTCAGACTGTGAAAACCCTGGCCCAGTTGGTAAGAAGTAGTACCAGGATTTAAGGTGTCTCCTCCCTGTGACTATCTTATGATTACTTATATGCTAGGGGATAAGTAAAATGTACATTCACTGAAACCACAAATGGAAAAGTGAATAAATCCTCAGGTACAGTTAAAATAGTTTAATAATTACACTAATATTCTATTTCTACTAGTTGGAAAAGAGTATACACATATATATATAAAAATATTCACACAATTACTATTATTGTCTGTTTAGACTTCAAGATCTTAAATAATAAAGTTACTGAAATCACTGTTATTAGTCCTTTGAATTTAAGGATAACTGTCATCAGTTGACTGAGTTTATGTATGGTTACTTATTGTTTTCAACTATTGGCTGTTTCACATGTATAGGTGGTCAGTGTCAAACAGGACACTTATCTTTCCAACTTGATACTGCTGAAACTGTCCTTTGCTGGTATCAGACTTGGTAGGCCCAACAGTAGGGATGCCAATGACCAGTTGAAGTTCACTCTTTGGGGTCCTGCACTTTTGTGGGATTGCCTCGGGTAAACTGCACCGGCTTCTGATACTGGACAGTCTGGTTTGAGTTATTTCATGGAACCTGTAACATATCAGCCTTGGCTAGTATCTGGCTAGACTTGTAGCTGACTAGCACAGATGTCAGACCAGTCAGTCATCAGATGTCACCGTTATACAATCATAGTAAGTAAGGACATCATTTCAGTGATATAGCATTAATATTAACATTTCAATTAAGTATAACTGACTAGCACATAAGTCAGACAAGTCAGTCATCAGGTGTCAAAGTTATACAGTCATAGCAAGTAACATCAGTTCAATGATATAGAATTAATATTAACATATCAGTAATAAACATCATCTGGTTTAATCCGCTCCTATACATCCCTTCATATTCTATAACTTGATCCTTCCAAATCATATCAAGTACAAATTCAAATCTGATGCTATCTTAGCAACTACCCAAAATTAATACATAAAATAAATAAAGTGAGTGACCACGTGATCAGGTTGCTTTCTACTGAAACTGGCTGTAGAACACTCCAGTTTACCAGCTGTAAATGGGTACAAAGTTGTGCGCTCGAACTAGGGAAGGCAAAGGCAGCGAGGAAGGGGACTAGTCACCTAACCTCGTAAAAGCGGTATCTTCCATGCTGAAGCTTCTAACAATTTATTTCCCTAAGACAATCTCTGGTCATGGGACTGCCTTTATCTTCGTAAGCGATAATGCATTTAATATCGACGAGATACAGCATTAAATATAATAAATATTTTCTATTTGGCTGTGGGGCTAGTTTTGATACGTTTTTGTACAAGCAACCATCTTCCACTAAGCACATGAATAAATCATATTAAAATAATAATACGTTATATCAATGAATATTATACAGGCATATTTTGTGAATTCTAAATGAACCTGTAATACAAAATAAAAGAAATTATTATACAGGATAGCTATCGTAAATTCGCTTACCCTCAGACTCCAGACACTTAGACTGAAATTTTCTGGCGATCCGCTCACACTTCAGATGGATTTAGAGTCGTGGCGTTATCTGCCCTCAGTCTTGTCTCAACCTCTTGCGTTGTGTATCTCTCTCAGTTTTACCGAACTGCTTTATATACGACAGCGCGAACGTATCGGAGAGCAGATACGTCACAGCCTAAGACTAGACCTGAAAAAATCCTTCCCGAACCGTGATTTCAGCCGATCTGTGCGTCGACTGAAATTTTGCCTTTCTCATTCTCAGCATATATAATATCCATATTGTTCCATCTTATCTAGTTTTATACAGCTGATAAAACTCTATCTTCCTATCCATGTAAATTCCCAAACTGTTATTTGTTGATTTTAATATTTCGAACAGAAGTGGGTTTACCAGCTGTTAGCGTAACTGTGGGCAGCCGAAATACGCATATATCTCCGTAAATGAGAACTTCCTACCGTTCCATCTTATATGCAGTTATACACCATCCTTCCCTGTACTGAAATGTAAAATCCTTTTCATACGGATTCCCTTCTATTTTTATTTATTGTTGGCGATTCCCTCTGTCCGATACACGTTTCGCTTATACGCCGCCATTTTGAAAGCGGTCGTTCGATCGTAGACGGGTTTATAAATCTAACTGATCCCGTTTGCAATGACTTGAAACCAATTTTGCGACATAGCTCCCCCATATTTTAAGCTGGATGATATCTAGCTTAACTATTGGGTACAAGACAATTGCAAATCGACCATTCCGAGGTTAGTTTTTTCCTTCCTTCTATCCTCCTCAAGCTCTGTGGGATGACGACTAAGAAAATCTGCGCCCACATTCTGTTTTCCAAGAATATATTCATCCTTTACTATCTCTCTCCTTCCGTTCGGCTTTTCATCCAGGCTCTTACTGCTGGTGAAACGGGGTCGGTAGGTTTCCCATGAAGTTTACCGCCCTCTTTTCGTTGATAGTTGGATGTGGTTTTCCCTCGCAAATCCGTAGGTGTTGATTTTCGCTACGTGATTTGTTCCTTTTTTCCAGCGCATGGGGTTCAGACTGCAATTGAACCTGTGTGGGATGTTTCCTTTCCCCTCCCGTGCAAATCTCGGGAGTACCCCTGATTGCTGGTTTGCTTGTAGATTTTTTGATGAAGACTCTTCCGTCGACTTTCTGAATCTACATAGGTGCACTCTGGACAGGAATTTACATACTGATTTATGTCTTCCGTAATACCTGGCCAGTAGAACTGGGTGGCTATTCTTTGTTTTGTGGCACCATTACCCAGGTGTTCACTCAAAGTTGATATGTGTCCCCAGCCTATAACCTTATTCCTATAGGTGGATGGTACAACAATTTGACCATGACTTTTCGTCCCTCTTCCAGCTTTCCTGTACAAGAGTCCATGTTCCATATAGAAATGTCCTTTCCTTGGAGCTTTATGTGTTTTTGATAATTTGCCAAAACAAGGCTTCAACGTGCTGTCTGCTTCTTGAGCCCGTTTCATTTCAGTTGAATGAAATTTTAAGTTGGTGTCCCTCTCTATGTTCCTGGAGTCAGACCTGGTCTGGATTTCTGCCATAACCATAGGTTTTACAGGGTCTCCTAAGAAATCATATTTACGTCCCAACATTAGGGGGTAAAAGGGATCATCTATCACAGCTGCATTTATCTCCCCTTCCACATAGCGACAACTGACATGAATCTTTGCTATGGGTAAAGTAAGGGGTGATGTTCCTTTTAGTGGCCCTTGAATGTCTACTGTTTCTGTGGTGATTTGTTCAGGGCACACCAGAGATGCACACACGACTGCGTCATAGGACAAACCTGTGTCATACATTCCTGTGACTTGTTTGCCATTCACAGTCACTATCTCCTGGGTAGGTGGGTGATGGAGGCTATTCTGACTCACAGTCAGTTCCTTCCTAACAGAAGTCCTCACCTGTAAACATGCAGCATGATGAAGGGGTTTTTTCCTCCCACATTCATCAGTGTTGTGGTTGCTCATCTTACAAAATTTGCACCACTTACCTCCCTGTTTGTAGGGTTTATTTTCCTGAGTCTGAGGGTTCTTGTCCTTATTATCAAATCTTTGCTTGTATCTGTATGGTTGATCCATCTGGTCAAAATCGGTATTCTGCGGTGGTGGCTTATATCCTTCTACCTGCTTCCTTTTTGTTCCTACCAATTCAGCTTGAGCTGCTTGGTATCTCTCTGCACATTTCAAAATGTCTTCCAGCCTCTCTGCTCCTTGTTCCATAAGGAATTTCCTCATTTCTTGAGACATGGAATCTTTCACTTGCTCTAACATAACCATTTCTTTCAGATCCTCGTAGGTTTTCTGATACTTACCTAAACTACTCCATTTCAACAAATACGTTTCTAGCCTAGCTGAGAACTGGTTATATGTTTCTCCAGGTAGAAGTTTAGAAGTTCTAAATTTCTTCCTATATGCCTCAGAGTTCTTTTCATACCGGATCAGTAAGGCTTGCTTTAGTATTTCATAATTTTCCTGATCTTCTTTGGGGAGTTTCAGAAACACATCATATGCAATACCTCTCAATCCCTGGGATAACTTTAGACTCCATTTTTCCTTTTCCAGTCCATATGTAGAGGCTAGCCTTTCATACCTATCCAGGTACGACTCAATTGCGTCCTCCTTTTCAACAAATGGATCTAGGTGGAAGTTCATGGCCCCATTTGCTGTGTTCTGAAAAGAGCTATTCGCAGAATGAGGTGAGCTATTACCATGGGTGATAGTCCCAGCCTGAAGTTCAAGATCAAGCTGTCTCATTTTCAGCTCATGGTCTCTCTCTGCTTGTAACCTCCTTTCTTCTCTCTCAGCTTCTAATTTCTTGGCTTCTCTCTCTGCTTCTAATTTCTTGGCTTCTCTTTCTGCTTCCAATTTCTTGGCTTCTCTTTCTTCTTCCAATTTCTTGGCTTCTCTTTCTGCTTCCAATTTCTTGGCTTCTCTTTCTGCTTCCAATTGCTTTGCTTCTCTCTCGGTGTACTTTTCACATTCCGTCGTGACATACCGGATCAGAACGTCACCATCCATGCCAAGCTCTTTTCCCACCTGCAGTGTAGCAGACCTAAATTTGACCAAGTCAGCCATGATGTATCTGTAGTCTAGTAGGGCAAGTGATCTTACTCAAACTAATTTACTACAATATAATTAACTTATTTAAAATTAAAGTTAATTAAACTGACTTCACCATATATGAAACAGCTTTCTTTATCTGTACTCAATGGTACTCCTAAAAATATAATTATTTCCTACTATGTTTACTCTTTCCAAAAAATTTTTACAAAAAAGCAAATTTTCTACACAGCAGAAATAGAAAGATGGCTCAGGAATATCAAAGATATATCCCGGACGAGCCCCCACTGTAGCGGGAGGTTATTTAAAATATTTATTATGTAAGAGTATGCCAGTAAAGAGTTCTGACCTTACAAGTAATACCCCAGTCTTAGAAATAAGCACTGGTGTATTGTTTATCATAAAAATAGTCAGACTGTGAAAACCCTGGCCCAGTTGGTAAGAAGTAGTACCAGGATTTAAGGTGTCTCCTCCCTGTGACTATCTTATGATTACTTATATTCTAGGGGATAATAAAATGAACATTCACTGAAACCACAAATGGAAAAAGTGAATAAATCCTCAGGTACAGTTAAAATAGTTTAATAATTACACTAATATTCTATTTCTACTAGTTGGAAAAGAGTATACACATATATATAAAAATATTCACACAATTACTATTATTGTCTGTTTAGACTTCAAGATCTTAAATAATAAAGTTACTGAAATCACTGTTATTAGTCCTTTGAATTTAAGGATAACTGTCATCAGTTGACTGAGTTTATGTATGGTTACTTATTGTTTTCAACTATTGGCTGTTTCACATGTATAGGTGGTCAGTGTCAAACAGGACACTTATCTTTCCAACTTGATACTGCTGAAACTGTCCTTTGCTGGTATCAGACTTGGTAGGCCCAACAGTAGGGATGCCAATGACCAGTTGAAGTTCACTCTTTGGGGTCCTGCACTTTTGTGGGATTGCCTCGGGTAAACTGCACCGGCTTCTGACACTGGACAGTCTGGTTTGAGTTATTTCATGGAACCTGTAACATATCAGCCTTGGCTAGTATCTGGCTAGACTTGTAGCTGACTAGCACAGATGTCAGACCAGTCAGTCATCAGATGTCACCGTTATACAATCATAGTAAGTAAGGACATCATTTCAGTGATATAGCATTAATATTAACATTTCAATTAAGTATAACTGACTAGCACATAAGTCAGACAAGTCAGTCATCAGGTGTCAAAGTTATACAGTCATAGCAAGTAACATCAGTTCAATGATATAGAATTAATATTAACATATCAGTAATAAACATCATCTGGTTTAATCCGCTCCTATACATCCCTTCATATTCTATAACTTGATCCTTCCAAATCATATCAAGTACAAATTCAAATCTGATGCTATCTTAGCAACTACCCAAAATTAATACATAAAATAAATAAAGTGAGTGACCACGTGATCAGGTTGCTTTCTACTGAAACTGGCTGTAGAACACTCCAGTTTACCAGCTGTAAATGGGTACAAAGTTGTGCGCTCGAACTAGGGAAGGCAAAGGCAGCGAGGAAGGGGACTAGTCACCTAACCTCGTAAAAGCGGTATCTTCCATGCTGAAGCTTCTAACAATTTATTTCCCTAAGACAATCTCTGGTCATGGGACTGCCTTTATCTTCGTAAGCGATAATGCATTTAATATCGACGAGATACAGCATTAAATATAATAAATATTTTCTATTTGGCTGTGGGGCTAGTTTTGATACGTTTTTGTACAAGCAACCATCTTCCACTAAGCACATGAATAAATCATATTAAAATAATAATACGTTATATCAATGAATATTATACAGGCATATTTTGTGAATTCTAAATGAACCTGTAATACAAAATAAAAGAAATTATTATACAGGATAGCTATCGTAAATTCGCTTACCCTCAGACTCCAGACACTTAGACTGAAATTTTCTGGCGATCCGCTCACACTTCAGATGGATTTAGAGTCGTGGCGTTATCTGCCCTCAGTCTTGTCTCAACCTCTTGCGTTGTGTATCTCTCTCAGTTTTACCGAACTGCTTTATATACGACAGCGCGAACGTATCGGAGAGCAGATACGTCACAGCCTAAGACTAGACCTGGAAAAATCCTTCCCGAACCGTGATTTCAGCCGATCTGTGCGTCGACTGAAATTTTGCCTTTCTCATTCTCAGCATATATAATATCCATATTGTTCCATCTTATCTAGTTTTATACAGCTGATAAAACTCTATCTTCCTATCCATGTAAATTCCCAAACTGTTATTTGTTGATTTTAATATTTCGAACAGAAGTGGGTTTACCAGCTGTTAGCGTAACTGTGGGCAGCCGAAATACGCATATATCTCCGTAAATGAGAACTTCCTACCGTTCCATCTTATATGCAGTTATACACCATCCTTCCCTGTACTGAAATGTAAAATCCTTTTCATACGGGTTCCCTTCTATTTTTATTTATTGTTGGCGATTCCTTCTGTCCGATACACGTTTCGCTTATACGCCGCCATTTTGAAAGCGGTCGTTCGATCGTAGACGGGTTTATAAATCTAACTGATCCCGTTTGCAATGACTTGAAACCAATTTTGCGACAATCGAGTTTTGTCATTTTCTCTTGAGTTAGGGAAGGCAAATAGCCTGGCAGGGCACCAATCACCCTACCTCATAAAGCAGAGACCTAATAATTGTGAAGTGTCTAACACTTTACTCCCCTTTATGTTATTCCATTTCATAACAGAATTTGAAATAAAAAAAATAAAAATAAGTGTCTCAAAAACTGACATTTTACCAAATGAAATTTTTTTGTTTGCATTTTATTTGAAAGTAGACAAGCCAAAACATCATTAAAATTGTCAGAACATGCCATAAATGCTAAAATATGAGTACAGAATGAGTGATGAGTATAAAATTAGCTGAACATACACAAGATTCCAGCCTCAAAAACTGGGTACCAGAACAACTCTGGGAAGGTTAAGGTTTTTTTTTAAAGCAAATTACATATTTAATTTGAATAAAATGATAAACTTTGGTACAAGCTGACTTTTATTTTTCACAAGTCATTATTATATCAATGTCCGTTTCTTGTTGCTTCAACATTGTTCAATTTCTCTAGACTTATCACCAAAAATTAATTTTCATTACTCACTTGTAATCAAATCCATTGAAGTGTGGATCTCCTGTTATTGAACATTTGAAACCAGACTCAAGTTTGACCACAACCTGATGATGATAATGGCCATATTAATACAAAATTAAAATATTAATAGCATATTATATATAATAATCCTGTGAGTGAGTGATAAAAGGAGGGGAGAAGCTAAATAATATATACCTACAATTACACCTTTAATAGGAACTGATATGGATTTACTGTCTGGGTCATGCAAAGGTACGCAGCAATGAAAGAGTTTCAAGAGCACGCATTGAAGGTGCAGTGGACATGAACAAGACAGAAATAGTCAAGGCAATTCATGATGACCTATTAGAGAATGACACTGCAATTGATAAATC
Organism: Oreohelix idahoensis; assembly: GCA_024509875.1. NCBI lineage: Eukaryota > Metazoa > Mollusca > Gastropoda > Stylommatophora > Oreohelicidae > Oreohelix > Oreohelix idahoensis. Next base: position 91,850 of record JAMPIV010008804.1, on the reverse strand, counting down.
ATCAAGGCTAAGACTGCTGTAATTTGGCATCAAACGTTAGACCAGCAGGGATGGACGCTATGAGAGGACGCATCCGTTGTGTATACAACCAGTGTGCAACATGAACAATTAGCATTCATACCCTTCGACATTTGCTGAGGGAGACTGAGCACCTATGGGTTTGCCCAGAGTGCAATGACGTCAATTCTGATTAACATTAGTCATCTCTTATGACAGGTCAAAGTTTTATTATTCTTTGCTTCACTTTTGGGCCCCAGCAATGTACAGCAGAGTTCATCTGCCCAATGTGGTTTCTGGGTGTGTGTAAGATAATACAGAACCACTGCCCCCTGAGGTATCTTGACTAATGTTAAACTATGCATTGATTATGTCAACTATATGATGTCACCTCTACACCTCACGGTAGAAGGGGAACGACTAAGTAAGCAACTATATGATGTCACCTCTACACCTCACGGTAGAAGGGGAACGACTAAGTAAGCAACTATATGATGTCACCTCTACACCTCACGGTAGAAGGGGAACGACTAAGTAAGCAACTATATGATGTCACTTCTACACCTCACGGTAGAAGGGGAACGACTAAGTAAGCAACTATATGATGTCACTTCTACACCTCACGGTAGAAGGGGAACGACTAAGTAAGCAACTATATGATGTCACCTCTACACCTCACGGTAGAAGGAGAACGACTAAGTAAGCAACTATATGATGTCATCTCTACACCTCATGGTAGAAGGGGAACGACTAAGTAAGCAACTATATGATGTCACCTCTACACCTCACGGTAGAAGGGGAACGACTAAGTAAGCAACTATATGATGTCACCTCTACACCTCACGGTAGAAGGGGAACGACTAAGTAAGCAACTATATGATGTCATCTCTACACCTCATGGTAGAAGGGGAACGACTAAGTAAGCAACTATATGATGTCATCTCTACACCTCACGGTAGAAGGGGAACGACTAAGTAAGCAACTATATGATGTCACCTCTACACCTCACGGTAGAAGGGGAACGACTAAGTAAGCAACTATATGATGTCATCTCTACACCTCACGGTAGAAGGGGAACGACTAAGTAAGCAACTATATGATGTCACCTCTACACCTCACGGTAGAAGGGGAACGACTAAGTAAGCAACTATATGATGTCACCTCTACACCTCACGGTAGAAGGGGAACGACTAAGTAAGCAACTATATGATGTCACCTCTACACCTCACGGTAGAAGGGGAACGACTAAGTAAGCAACTATATGATGTCACCTCTACACCTCACGGTAGAAGGGGAACGACTAAGTAAGCAACTATATGATGTCACCTCTACACCTCACGGTAGAAGGGGAACGACTAAGTAAGCAACTATATGATGTCACCTCTACACCTCACGGTAGAAAAGGGAACGACTAAGTAAGCAACTATATGATGTCACCTCTACACCTCACGGTAGAAGGGGAACGACTAAGTAAGCAACTATATGATGTCACCTCTACACCTCACGGTAGAAGGGGAACGACTAAGTAAGCAACTATATGATGTCACCTCTACACCTCATGGTAGAAGGGGAACGACTAAGTAAGCAACTATATGATGTCACCTCTACACCTCACGGTAGAAGGGAACGACTAAGTAAGCAACTATATGATGTCACCTCTACACCTCACGGTAGAAGGGGAACGACTAAGTAAGCAACTATATGATGTCACCTCTACACCTCACGGTAGAAGGGGAACGACTAAGTAAGCAACTATATGATGTCACCTCTACACCTCACGGTAGAAGGGGAACGACTAAGTAAGCAACTATATGATGTCACCTCTACACCTCACGGTAGAAGGGGAACGACTAAGTAAGCAACTATATGATGTCACCTCTACACCTCACGGTAGAAGGGGAACGACTAAGTAAGCAACTATATGATGCCACCTCTACACCTCACGGTAGAAGGGGAACGACTAAGTAAGCATCTATATGATGTCACCTCTACACCTCACGGTAGAAGGGGAACGACTAAGTAAGCAACTATATGATGTCACCTCTACACCTCACGGTAGAAGGGGAACGACTAAGTAAGCAACTATATGATGTCACCTCTACACCTCACGGTAGAAGGGGAACGACTAAGTAAGCAACTATATGATGTCACCTCTACACCTCACGGTAGAAGGGGAACGACTAAGTAAGCAACTATATGATGTCACCTCTACACCTCACGGTAGAAGGGGAACAACTAAGTAAGCAACTATATGATGTCACCTCTACACCTCACGGTAGAAGGGGAACGACTAAGTAAGCAACTATATGATGTCACCTCTACACCTCACGGTAGAAGGGGAACGACTAAGTAAGCAACTATATGATGTCACCTCTACACCTCACGGTAGAAGGGGAACGACTAAGTAAGCAACTATATGATGTCACCTCTACACCTCACGGTAGAAGGGGAACGACTAAGTAAGCAACTATATGATGTCACCTCTACACCTCACGGTAGAAGGGGAACGACTAAGTAAGCAACTATATGATGTCACCTCTACACCTCACGGTAGAAGGGGAACGACTAAGTAAGCAACTATATGATGTCACCTCTACACCTCACGGTAGAAGGGGAACGACTAAGTAAGCAACTATATGATGTCACCTCTACACCTCACGGTAGAAGGGGAACGACTAAGTAAGCAACTATATGATGTCACCTCTACACCTCACGGTAGAAGGGGAACGACTAAGTAAGCAACTATATGATGTCACCTCTACACCTCACGGTAGAAGGGGAACGACTAAGTAAGCAACTATATGATGTCAAGTCAATTGTTACAGAAACCATCACTGTAAGAGGCTCAACTGCTGTGGTGGTGCATACAAGAATGATGATGAAAAATGATGACAGGTCATCTACTCTATCTGAAACAATCTTCATAATTATACAAACCTGTACAGAATTAGGTTTATGTTCTTTAAATATATCAAGATATGGACCAGTTCCAGATATGATAAGCTCTTCAAAAGAGAGGACTGCTTCTCTGGTTCCACCATCTATAGCATTTCTAGAGGGAACTACTGTGACCTGAAATAACAGTGAAATATGTCAATGATTAGTATTAAGATATAACACAATTATATCCAAAGTCTTTAATAACATATCTTGGACATATATAAATACACTGTTATTTTTGTTAAACTAAGGTTGCTGAGCTAGCAGCTTTTTCTCAGCCAATGCCAAGATGAAAAATGTGCATGTGTTCTGTAACTGTTGGGTGGTGCCTTAAAGTGTTTGTGAATGTTAGGGAGCCAGTAGTAGACTTCATCTTCCTGTAGTAACCCTGGGTGTGTGAGCAGCATATGCTGAACTGTCTCATATGGATGGGCACAGCTGCAGCAGTTAGGCTCATGTGATGGGGTTTAATTTGTTTAAGTGCTTGCTGATGTCTGGTGTAATCTGTTCTTAGTTGAAAGATAGTGCTCTACTCCATGAGTTGTAAATTGTTGTCACTTTTCTTTGGGTGGTTATTTTTTAGTGTACACTTCATGTCTAATTAACCTCTCTGAAGTTGTTTTCTAGTATTAGTTTAGCTATCTGCATGTTGGTTGGAGTGTCTGAACCATGTTTGAACCTCGTTTTGCCAGTCCATCTTTGTTGCCTGATATCTTCTTCTTCTTTGATCCTTAGCCGCCGACCGTCAAAGCAGTCAGTGGCCATCATGCCTGGTGGCGTCTTGTAGGGCAACAATAAATTGATTCCACTTTGCTCGGTCGGTGGCCATCCTTCGTACAGTGCCCCAAGAATGAACCAGAGTTGGGGCACTGTTGCCTAATATGTCTGGAAAGTAATTCCAATGTTGTATGTTTTTAGCAGACTATCAATTTTTTCAGCCAGCTGTATTATTTCTTTTTTTTTTCCAGTGTAGAGGTATTCCTCCAATACCTGAAGTGTTGAATTTTAATCGGTGAAGATTACAATGTCTGAGAGCTTATAAATTTCTTGTTTAAACTGGCTAAATATTGAAGTGAGGGTGGTGTTTGTCATAATTTCTGCTTGGTTTAGAATTCTCTAGATGGGTCATACCATTTGGGTACCTTATGAAAGGTTCAGTCCAGCAGTTACGGTGGCCTTAAAAGCACAGCCACCTTTGTATGCATGTGTTGCACTGTTATCGCAGCTGTCTACAGTCTCTAAAGTAGCTGTCCTTAGTACTGTATGGATCTTTGAAGGACCGAGGACTAGAATGGAACCAGGCCAGGAAGAAGACAGCTGATAGAATGGTCTGGCGCTCTCTCTTCCAAACCTCTACACCTCACGGTAGAAGGGGAACGACTAAGTAAGTAAGAACTGTATGGTTTGTCTCTCTTCATATGAGTGAGTAATTTTTATCATAAATAGTTGTAACCCCTTTCCAAGAAAAAGGACTGGGTATTTTTTAATTATTTCTCATGTCTCTGGGAGTTAGTTTTATTCTGCTATGGTTGTTGTTAGTTGTAGTGGGCAATTTTTGTTTTAATCTGATAATGGGCTTCCAGTTTTTAACCAGCTGTCTTTTTGGGCGTTCTGGTCTCATTCTTCTATAGTGCGCTGCTGCTTCCAGGATGGCACTTTCATGTCATAAGTCCATAGGTTCTGTGTTTGAATAAATTTCAAAGTCAGCCAGCTGTCAGCATCGTCCTATTGCTCAGATATATAAACCTAATAGCTTGGTTTTCAACACTGTCCAACTCCATAGGGTGATTTTGTTCATTGCTGACTTCAGTGGCAGGATATTATTTATGACGGATCAGACATACCCCAGTACAGCTTAGTAAGATTTCCTTTCTCTGCTCTCCAGCTAGTCCTCACAAGATGTTTAACTAGGTTCAAGCATCTAAGGGCCCTTGTGTTTCATTTTGAGAGTGAAGGCTTTGAGGAGTAGCTGTCAAGCTCCACTCCTCAGTAAACTGATATTGTTTCTTTAGATAATAGCTCAAGTTTTAGTTAGTCCACACTTTCTCACTTTCCTTGATGCTCCTGGTCCAAACTGTATAATACTTCTTCTTCTTCTTTGATCCTTAGCCGCCGACCGTCAAAGCAGTCAGTGGCCATCACGCCTAGTGGCGTCTTGTAGGGCAACAACAAATTGATTCCACTTTGCTCGGTCGGCGGCCATCCTTCGTACAGTGCCCCAATTCTGGTTCATTCTTTGCATCTCAGACTCCACGGTCCTCCGCCAGGTTGTTTTTGGTCGGCCTCTCTTTCATTTTCCTTCAGGGGTCCAAAGCATAGCTGTTCTTGTGATGGCATATAAATATCTGTATTGCATCTCTTGTATAATACAGTGGTAGCTTATTTTCCATGCCTGATTGGACATACCCCAGGTACAGCTATCTGAGATTTTATTTTTCTGCTCCCCAGGTGGTTTTTGCAAGATGTTTAACTAGATTCAGGTGCTTATTGACCATGCCTTTAATTCTGTGCAGGAAAGCTCTGAGGATTAACTGTCTGTCAAGCTCCACCTCTAAGTTAAGTTAATTAATATGAGACAAACATAAAGGTATGTTATCAGGCACTCGTAGGAAATGCAGAAGTAGAACACTAGACAACAGAAAAACAACAGACATGAGTGGCTTACCCAGGATACGAACCCTGGACCTTCCGTGTGACAACCCCGCCTAGCTATGCAAGCGAATCACACTATCCTTCCTGCCATCTACGCATCACCAAAAATTGATGCTTCGATGACAGGTCATTAGTGCGAACCGCAAGACATAACACCGGAAGTTTACCATGGGCAGTTCAGCCTATTAATGACGCAATAACTTCTGTTGTTCCCCTATTATACAGTGTAGGCCAGTCCACACAAGACATAGACCTTAAATCTAAAAACCTTAAATCTCTAAGTTAAGTTAGCTTGTCTTCTCTGGACAAATTTTAGCTAGTACTATCATCAAATTTTAGCTAGTACTTCTTGCTTTCCTTGAACTCCTGGTGAAAATAAGGTAATTTAATAAAAGGAAAAGTTAAAGGCGACTTGATAAGAGGAAGACAACAGTGTACAATGGAAGGTAATTTCAAGATATTTGACAGGAAACAGCCTATCAGGGTGTACTATCAAGGAAGGAGACAGACATTTGTTGAAGATCCACTACAGCCAACCACTGCTCAGAGACAAGTTAATAAGATCTGGTGTAAATCTGAAAATGTCATATTTAAATGTTACCAGCCGTGAAAGATGCAATACAGATAATGAGCTTAGATGCAACATACAGATAGACAGAGTAGACAGGGAGTAAGTTAAGTCAGGTGCCTTGCCTGGAGGTATATATGTGATCATCTTCCTCAATAATTCTCAGTTTAAGAAGCTCCTCTCTGTCAGTTCTGGATGTCTTGCCATGCCATAATGTCATGCTATTCATTATTTTTCTCTCTTTTCCTTTACTTCTCTTTCCTTCTATTTTTCCCTTGGTCACTATGCTTTCAAATGCTCCTCTTCTCATCACATGTTCAATAGAGGATGATGGCCTTCTCTTTATATTTGTTATTACATTTTTATTCTACATAAGCATTTCTTAAATACTCTTTGTCAAGTTACACTGGCTAACAAAAAAATTTTTTTTTTTCTTTCTCTAACATTTCTATGTTTTTCTGGTCAATTTTAATGCGCTGTTTTTAAATCTGCAAACCGTTTTTCTCTATCAGGTCGGGATCTCTAGAAATACGCAATTGAAGTTTTTTAACAACGCATACAGTATTACAACATCATTTATACAAGAAGTATAACAGTTATGTAGGCTTGAATTTCTTTGCAGTCGACTTTCGTCGGTGAATGGCATGTGGTACATCGTGATGAAGCATCCAACAATAATCGGCAAGCATGGTCACACTCCACCGTCCTTGATAACGTGACTCCATTACGGCGATATCTTGATGGAATCGTTCTCCATGTTCATCGCTGACTTCGCCAAGGTTGTCAGGGAAAAAGTCAAGATGCGAATCGAGCAAATGGATTTTGAGGGACGTGTTACAGTCCATAATTCTGTATGCATCTATGCACTGCTTAACAATATGCACATAGTCGACAGATTTGTGATTTCCCAGAAAGTTATCGACGATCGATTTGAATGCCATTCATGCGCGAAGTTCACTACCATGTAACAAGTTCTCGAATTGTTTGTCTGCAATAACTTTCCTAATCTGAGGTCCTACAAAGATACCTTCCTTTATCTTTGCATCGCTAATTTGCGGAAACTTTTCTCGAAGATAAGTGAAAGCTTTGCTCGTTTTATCTAACGCTTTTACGAAATTCTTCATGAGCCCCAACTTTATATGTAACGGTGGTAAAATGATGCTGTTTTTGTTAACTAAGCCCGAGCTGCATACGATCCCTGATAGGCCACACCTTTCTTGCATAATGTTCCTGTCTGTTGCGGCTGTCCCATTCACATAGGAAGCAACAAAATTTAGTATACCCAGTCTGCATGCCCGTGAGAATTGCAATGACCTTTAGGTCTCCACAAATCCGCCATTGGTAGTCATTGTACTTTATTTTTGCCAAAAGTATAGCCATATTGTCATAAGTTACTTTCATATGAACAGAGTAGGCGACTGGAATTGATGAAAATAAATTTCCATTATGCAATAACACGGCTTTTAGACTAGTCTTGGAAGAGTCGATGAAAAGTCGCCATTCGTTGACTATGTGCTCATGACCGAGGTGCACCATTAGACCTTTTACATCTTTGCAATAGCAAATGTCATCATCCATCTCAAAGTATTGAACAAGTTCTCTGTGTCTATGACGAAATTTAGATATCGGAGTATTGGGCGCTAAAAGATTCCATTCTTTGAGTCGCGAACCGAGTAATTCCGCTAGTCCTTTGGTGAGAGCGAGATCACGTATTAGATCTGAAAGTTCTTAATGGTTAATTAAGTGAACACCATCATTCACCGGTATATAATCCGAGTCAGAATTAGTTTCTAAAGCAGGTAAACTATCACTTTCTGATGGTTCATTCATGTCCAACGGATATTGTTCTGGTGGAACTGGGATCTGTCACGTGATTGGATCATGAGGCACTGGTTTCGAAACCGATTCAATATTTGGATAAACCACAGACTTTCTAGTTTTAAAAGTGAAACCATAGATATTTGTCAAGCAGAAGTAACAATCAGTAGCGTGATTTGTCGGTTCACGCCATATTACTGGCACTCCAAAAGGCATCGACTTATGCTTCGGCGATTTTCGTAACCAACCTGCCAATGTATTTGCACAAGTCGAACAAACTGCATTTGGCATCCAAGATTTATTTGCATCATCAACTTTCGAATCGAAATAAAGTTCATATGCTTTCTTTAGCAATGTTGTAAAGTTTTTCTGGTGAACACGATCGGTAAAATATCCGCACACGTAACAGAACAGATCAGCCGAATTTCTACAACTTCTAGAAGCCATATTTCACTCAGAATTATTTCAAAATACAGTAACTATTTAAAATATAACGTAACATATGTCATGCATCTTTTAGCAGTATAAAAAGTAGAATTATTTTGCATTTTATTAATTTTTTAAAAGTTATATAGTAAAAATGAAACGGAGCAAATAACGGTTTCCCAAAAATATATTTATTCACAAATATCTTAAGAACCCGACGTGATAGAGATAAACGGATTTCAAATTTGAAATCAGCGCAAGAAACTGACCTAAGAACACTTATTCTTATATAAGAAAGAAAAATGTTGTTTGTCAGTGTTATCAAAGCTGTTAATGGGATTACTAACATTGTTTTGAGAAACTACATCTCTGTTGCCTCCAATGATTTTTGCATAATTTTGTTAAATGTCCACTTCCATAAGATAATAATAAAGTAAAAAGGTAGTCCCATAGCAGATACTGCCTTAGGGGAGTGAAGTGTTAGAGACTCCACCATACTAGGTCTAGCACTGTGAGGTGGGGTGACCAGTTCCCTTCCTCGCTGCCTTTTCCTTCTCTAACTCAAAGTCAGGTACCCATTTTACAGCCAGGTTGACTGGAGCGTGTTGGTACCATGATTTGAACCCGGAACCTTTGCCGTGAGAGACCAGCGCTCTAACCACTCTGTCAACCAGATGCTCAATAGTGAGGTAATACTTCCAAATCCTTTTTTGTTCTATGGCAAGGATTTATTGCTGATAATGTTCCTCATTTTTTGGAATGCTACTTTGTCCATGGCATATTCTGTTCTTAATCACAATGATGCATTTTCCTTCTGATGTAATCATTCTGCCAAATTATTTGAAACTGCAATTAGTACACGTTGCTCTGTTTATTATTACTCATGGATAAAGAGAAACAAAAATATAAATTCAATAATTAAAACTTTTCTGCTAATCCAATTTGTATAAAGAAATATATTTTAAAAAAAGAGAGAGATAGATAGAGAGAGAAATTTAAACAGAAACACCACGGCCTAATAGGACAAACAAAACTTACATTAAATGACGTTTCATTTTTTTCAGGGTCCCAGTCACTGGAACATATTTTGTAGTCGCAGGAGTCCTTGAGGGAGACGACTAGATAAATAAAGAATAGATACAGACATTGCCATAAAAACGTGTGCCTTATAAATTTAGACATTCAGTATCATTACAAATTTAGACATTCAGTATCATTACAAATTCAGACATTTTTTTTTTTTTCTTAACCAGCGGCACTTGGGCTTTCAGCCCTTCGGCCCAATGACATGTCATTGCAAGGCTGGGGAACCTGAGGACTTTCCTTCCAACCCGGTCAGGAGCTTCGCTCCTTCCCATCCACAGAGGGTTTATCACAGGAGCCGTTCAGGCTATTCAGTCAAATTTCCGGCCATAAACATTTCTTCAAACGCCGACGCCCGGGTTTGAACCATGAACACCTGGTCGCCAGTACAACGCCGAAGCCATTACACCAGCGCGGCTCCCAAATTCAGACATTCAGTATCATTACAAATTTAGACATTCAGTATCATTACAAATTTAGACATTCAGTATCATTACAAATTTAGACATTCAGTATCATTACAAATTCAGATATATTCAATATCATTAAAAAGGACAACCAGGAGGCTACAGACATTCATAAATTGGTGCTTGCAAAGAATAGAAGAACTGATATGGTATGACAAGGTCACCAAAGTGGAACTGATGACAAGAACCAGAAACGTGTCAGTGAAACATCAGATGAGAAGAAAATGCTAGTGACTGATAAGATATATTGAGGAAATCTGTTGACAGCATTACAAGGTAGTTGCTTGCACTGGAATACCCAGGGTAAGAAACCCAAATAATATATGGACAAGAGAACTAGAGACAGAAATGAAAACTGTGAGGAAGAAACAGAAAGACATTGAGCTGATGGCACACAACAGGAGCATGAGGCAAACATTTGTTGAAGTTGTATGCTCCTTGGGGAGCTAAAGGGTAAAGAATAAGAATATCTCTGCCAATCAACTTAACAACTAATAAACATAACAAAAACATGTCTCTTAAAAGTGTACTTTTTACCCTGATAACTGTCAACTGATACTTCTATTTCATTAGCGGCTAACTGCTAATGATCAGATACAGATGAAAGGATGAAAAACAACAGTGACAACAAAAGTAATAACAATAATGATAAAACATGTATTAGTTAATAAAAGACAGACCTGTATTTTTATCAATGTTCATTTTGAAAGTCAAACAGCAATCCGGACCCTTGTCACAAACTACTGGAATGGTAGAAGTGACAGTGATATCTTTCTCCCCTTCGCTATCATTTATTTCAAGTTTGCCAGGGTTCACCTGAAGGCACAGAAAAACAAGAAGAAAATAATTTATTTATTTCACCTGAAGTTACAAATACAAAATATGGCATTACTCGTAAATAGAACTCTACATCTTTTAAATTGCAGATTGCAACAACTGGAGAGGAATTACCCTCCTCTCAGTTCCCAGCAAAATACTAGGCAGGATAATCATCCAGAGAATTTCAAAAGCAGTTGACCATAAACTGAGGAAAGAACAAGCGGGCTTCAGAAAGAACAGAAGATGTGCAGATCATATATTTACCCTCAGGAACATTATAGAGCAGTGCTCAGAATGGCAGAGACAGCTGTACATTAACTTTGTTGATTTTGAAAAGGCTTTCGACAGCATACACAGGGACAGCATATGGAAAATTCTGAGGGCTTATGGAATTCCCAGCCGTATTGTTTCCATTATAAAAAGCCTCTATTCTAACTTTACGTGCAGTGTTGGATCGAGTAATGTAACTTTCGAAGTGAAAACAGGAGTACGACAGGGATGCCCCTTATCAACAACATTATTTCTAACAGTCATAGATTGGGTGATGCGCCAGACAACAGAGGGCAGTCCAAGAGGAATTAGATAAACAACGTTTTCTACACTGGAAGATTTGGAATATGCAGATGACATTGCACTACTCGCGCATTCACACCAACACATTCAAGACAAAACCGATAGACTGAATAAGTATGGCCAGCAGGTTGGCCTGAACATCAATTTGAAGAAGACAGAGGTCATGACACTAAATGTGGGCAATCCTGAGCCAATAACAGTAAGGAACCAGAAGTTAGAACAGACAGACACATTTACTTACCTAGGAAGCATAGTAACACCTGACGGCGGAACAGGCAAGGACATTAAGAACAGAATGAATAAAGCGAGAACAGCCTTTGCTGTTCTCAACAACATTTGGAAGTCTTCCCAGTACAGCACAAACACCAAATTAAGACTGTATGAGAGCTGTGTACTTTCTGTGCTTCTCTATGGTGCGGAATGTTGGAGAGTAACAGAGAAGGAAATGTCGAAACTGTCCTCCTTCCACACAATCTGCCTAAGGAAAATTCTCCGAATCTTTTGGCCAAACACCATCAGCAACCAAGAACTACTTATTCGGAGTAACCAGGAGGACATGCACACTATCATAGCTGGCAGACGCTGGAGTTGGGTTGGCCATGTCCTCAGAAGGGACCCTGATACCATCACAAGAGCAGCTATGCTATGGACCCCCGAGGGAAAGCGAAAGAGAGGCCGACCAAGAACAACTTGGCGGAGAACTGTGGAAGCTGAGATGCAAAGAATGAACCACAATTAGGGCACTGTGCGAAGGATGGCCGCCGACCGAGCAAAGTGGAATCAATTTGTTGCTGCCCTACAAGACGCCACCAGGCGTGATGGCCGCTGACTGCTTTGACGGTTGGCGGTTATGGATCAAAGAAGAAGAAGAACTCTACATGCGCTAGACGCACATGTATGCATGCCTGCGCACCATATTTCTATTTTATTGTAAAGTAACAATTATTATATTGTTTTTATAAAGATATATTGTCAAAAATACAAACAGAATTAGACCTTTTTCATTACCCTTTTTATAAAATGAAATAAATGAGTAGAAATAACATAGTCAGTAAGCAAATGATAGCAACTGAGTATGTCTATGTAATTACAAATATAACATATATCCTAATTATAACCCACCATGGGTAGAACAGGATATATTTATCGATTAAGGAAAAAAAAGTGTTACAGTGCATGGATCAATCATACACCTATGACCTTCCTGACTGATGAACTAAATATAAAGGAAAATATAAAATTTATTGGCAAATTTAAGTTTTAAGGAAAACTAGCTAACTGACAGTTTGTTAATTTAATACGAAAAAAAAAAAATTAAGGATGCTTGAGTTGTTTGTCATAAATATGTTTTTGTGAACTGTGAATTCAGTGACAGTCACAGGTAAAGTTCTCTGTAGAAATATTCTTTCCTTTCACACCCACGGCAACAGACTTACTGTTAAATAGGCTAATTAAAAACATTATGTAACAAACTTTTATTTGATCAGTGTAGATCCAACTTCGTTTGCAATAGATTGCTGGCAAGTTACTTCGTAACTATTATCTGTCAACACATTTTTAAAAAAAGTCTTAAATATGAAAATTATCAAAATTAGTATAGCGGTTCTTGAGCTGTTACTTGCGATGGATGGACAAAATGTAATTGGCAGCACTTTTCACAACTGACACTGCAAATATCCCAAAAAAGCAATTACATTTTTTTTTCTTATACATAAGAACTAAAAACAATCAATGTTGCAAGAAAAAGACTCACCCGTATTCCTGCAAAGTAGGTATTACTCTTACGAAACTCTGTTTTGATGCCGTATCCATTATAGATTAATCTTGCCTGACAACCAATCTGAAATATACACATATATAAATATAGCAACTAATCCTATCAGCATGAATTGGGCAAGTGGATTGATACAATTTATTAATACAAATAATTCTAGATTAAGATCCCCAATATGGAGCTGATGACAAGAATCTGGCAAGTGTCAGTGGAACAGGAGGTGGCAAGGAGATCATAAGGCAGCCCTTTTTCCAGAATTAGCAGGGTAAGAGAACGGTGGATGGGTATTGAAAAAAATTCTTAAAAAAAAAGGTGATTCATCTTACAGGGACAAAAGACAAAAATAAAATAGCCAACGTTGCAGCCACAAGGCCTTCATCAGGGAAAGGAAAGAAAGTGAGAGGTAAAAAGGACACATAAGAATCTAAAAAAAAAAAAAATAATAATAAAAACTGGGTACTTCTCTAAAGGTGGCTAAGACCTAGCATGCCCACCAAAAAGGTTATTTTTATTTAGATTTTTTATGTGTCCTACTTAGCCTTCACTTTCTGTCCTTTGCAGTGTTCAGGTCCTACCAAGGCATCTAAATAGATGCCAGTCCTCCCCACCCGACAGGGGACATTTTTAAAACAAGTGTAAAACATATTTATTCATGTGCAAATATCTCAACCTCATCATGTACAACAAATTGCCATAGAAACCACTGCTGCTGAGCATGCAAATGTTTGGTGCATGCTTCCTGACAGGGGACACCAGCCACAGGGGTAGAGCTCTATGCTCTGTAAGGAGCATGAAGGAAAATTACCATGAAATATCTCATAACATATTTTTTTTAATCACTGTATACGCTGAAGAATATCTGTATAGGCTGAAGAATATTTTCAAGTGTTGTTAGTCTTAAATGCAACAATTAAGATTGCTCTACACTGAGTGAAGGACAGACAAGAGGAAAGCTGATTAAAACCAAGCAGGTATGCCAGGTGTTCTTTGGAGAATAAGGTACCACATCATCGCACACCATACAGATCGTGCAGTAGTAGTTATGGAGAATAGTGGACATTATTATAGTATCCCCATGCAAGAAGCCTCCAGCAAAGCTTATCATTTTCTCTTGCAGTGATAGTTTCTGCAGCAATGTGTGTTATATGGTGTGGGTTGCCAGCCACATACACAATCTGACTGTAGTCACCTCAACTGACACATATGGTGGGAGCAGTAGTACTATGCTTTGTCTCATCATTTTCCTGTTTCGCTCCTTACAGAGCATGTTGCCATCACTGAAGTTGGTCTCTCAGGAAGCCTGCACCAAGTAGTCACATGATCTTACATCTGTGGTTTCAGTGGTTATGTGTTTGACATGATGAGGTTGTCAGCCTCATGAACAAACTCATAATAATTGCCTTCTATGACATGCTTGTCAGTGTGGTGTAGCAGTTCTATTCTTTCTTCGTCTCTTCAGACATCTCCGCAACTACATGGGGATTGTTGCAATAATAATAAACAGTAATTATACTACTATCCAATACGAGTCAGGCCCCCCGCCCCCCCCCTCCCCCCCCCCCGCCCCCCCCGCCCCCCCGCCCCCCGCCCCCCCCCCCCCCCGCCCCCCCCGAGTGTCAAGAAGCTTTATACTTGCCTAATGGGAACTTCTGATGATCAGATTACTTCTTGTTACATTATTCTTCTATCATTTCTAAGTACCAGAATTTTTACACAGTTTTAAGCGGTTTTATTTTTTTACATGAAACAAAATTACGCAAGCATGAAATTGGTACTTACATCTGAGTTTAAATGACCTCTTAAAGCACTGCCATCTAAAGTAGCTTGTCTTTCTTGTCCAGTAAGGATCTGGGGTTGAATCTTTGGATCCTCCTTACCATCAAATGTCCAAAATACTTCAATCTGTTGATTCTGGTCATTAGAAGCAAACGTCACCTCACACTGGAAGTCAAATGACTTAGTGCCGTTCACATGTGGCCCTGTCAACTTGAGTGCCTTGACATGGAAAAGAATACTCAAATTAATTATGTCCCAATATTATTTCTCAGTTATATGGAAATCATATCCAACACAAAAATGAGAATCTTCAACTCAAATATCGGAGCCAGTGTTTCCCACCAAGACTTCAGCAGAAACCTAAAGTTCCACAATTTATCCTCAGGAAGTTTGTGAGAAATTGGGGAATAAATTAATAAGAATTTTGAAATACAGTGAAAAATGTCAAATATCATTCTAACTGAGGGTTATATTTATTTATATATGTTTATGTTAATTCTGTGTTATACTGATAAATATCAAACACTTATAATAATTTAAACTTTTGTAGACATTGTATGATCAGTACCACTCTTTCTGTTTATTTAAATTTAAAGAGACAGACTTCTGCCTCAGTAATAGTAATACCAAAGATAAATATAGAAGATATTGTCACAACAGTGTATTGCATGAAAATGTACTGTCGCGGTATGTTTACAGCTATAGTCACGTAAGAACTCTGTCAGGAGCATAATTTTGTTTATGTGCAGTGAACGATGGGAATTCACTGCATGAATATCAGATCATGTGGTATCACGTGATTGCAAGGTATCTCGGGAAGCTTTCAAAATCAGTCTTGGTGTAGCCGACACCTTGTGTGTGTCGCAAGTTTTCAACGCTGGTGAGTTTTCATTATATATATGGCCATCAACAGGACAGAGTAATTCGCCATTTAGTTTGTAGTTAGTCCTGGTTTTTGCATAGGGCTGATGATGTCTATCATGCTACTACAGTGACCTCTTGTAGGTTTTGATTTTCATATTTTGTGAGTATTTACTTCACGTAGATAATTTGACTCCACGCTTGATGTGGTGAGCTGTGGTTATTTTTGGCTATGTGGCATGATCAATGTTTTTCCTCTGTTCAGGCAAATTCTTTATTGTAGCAGTCATTGTGAGGTTCAAACAAACAATTTTATGGCCAAGTTATACTGCATTAGGGATAGAAACTGGTTGAGTTTCGCATTCATTTATGGCGCTGTTGTTCACGTGGTCCCCTAGCGCTGTTGGAGTCCATGTTTCTGTCCCATGCTGTGAACCCATTACGTTCAATGTCTAGCTGTTTAACCTGTTATACTGCGTCTGTCTATTTTTTAAAGAATTCCACATAAAAGATTGCTGTATGAAAATATGTATGTATATTATACTCAAGAGCCAATTTCAAATTTTAAAAAGTAAACATAGCCTCGTAGCAAAAACTGCTGAAGGGGAGTGAAGTGTTAGAGACTTCAATATGTTAGGTCCAGCTTTTTTAAAATGTGGGGTGACCAGTTCTTTTCCTCACTGCCTTTGCCTTCCCTAACTGAAGAGCAGATTCAGGTACCCCATTACAGCTGGGTAACTGGAGTGTGATGCTACCAGGTTACCACCCGAACCCAGTAGCTGTGCTGCACAAGAAATACTCTCTAACCACTTAGCCAATCGAACGCTTGTATTGAAATGCTGCTGTCCTCAGAATCAAGTCTAACATAAATCAGTTTAACAATCCTATTCTGAAAATAATCACCAACATACCTGTACTCCAAAAAGATTTGTTTTGCTATTATAGAAGTTCTTGTTTTTTTCAGGTATGTAGAAAGTGCTAACTTGACATCCCACCTGTTTAAAAAAACAAACAAATGTGGCTAGGTTTTTAAAACATAGGTATCTAATATTTTCTGCTGTTTATTTACAAATATGTAGCCATTGACACAGAACTTGTATAGATTAACTCTTACTATACGGGAGCTAAAACCGCGTTTTTACGCGCTAGTTTAGCTATCGTTACCGTCGCGCGCCACTTCACGGGGCGAGCCTTAAAATTGGTACTAAACCCGCGCCACTTCACGGGGCTTGCCGGATTCTAAGAGTTAAGGTTGGCAAAATTGACAACAAAATAAGACAAGCACAGCCTCAAATTAGTCATTCCTATTGATGTGCTTGAAAGAACATTAGTTCTTTCTTTGTTTCTTCACAGCCATCACACTGGAGCAAATTGATTCACTATTAACTCTTTGAATCTATTATTATTTTCCACCCTGTGCCATAATTATTTTTTGTAGAATTCTAAATGGTATGCTGTCTTTCAGTGTAGATTTTATGTTAATCTTTTTTGTGAACATGTACTTATTATATACCAAACTGTATGGAAATGGATAGAGAATTGTAATATATATAGTCTGGTAGTATTAACACAAGTGTGTTCGGTATACTTAAAACATTTTGCATGTAAAATTGAAAAACACTAAAATGTTAACTGTAGAATACGATCTTACCAAAGACAAATTACTGTTGCAGACAATAAAATTTTCTTTTTAGTCTTCAAACATCAAGTTAATCCATATACAAAGTAAAAAAAACCATTGCTTATGGCCGCAATTAGTACATTTAGTGTTATTCACACCAGTTTTTACTCTGATCCCTTGTAAGAAAAAAATAAATTATGCAATCGTGCATTACGTAATTTTCAAACAAATAAAGAACAATAACATCATATAAAAACTGTTTAGATCTGTTTAACTCATTCCCCCCCAGGCTGTTTTTGGGTTTTACCCAGGCCCGAAAATGGATGCAATTTTTTCAGACAGGTGAGGTTTTAAAAACAGACAGTGGACAAATACATAAGTTCAGTAGGTAGTTGTGTTATACATTTAAATGTGTGAAATTGACTGGAGAATCTTATGAATTGCTTCATATAATTAATTAATATGAATAGGTGTGTGTTATGTCTTGTGAAGTGTAGACTTGATTAAAAAAGTGTTAAAATTTTTTTTTTTTATTGTATACTTAAACTTAAATATTTCAGCTCCCAACTAATGTATGGCAATAAAATGTTCAGAATGTCAGTGCACATTTAGTTTGAAACATATCTAGAAACTTTTATCACTATCACTTCATAAATGTAATTGTTATGATTTTTTTTCTCAAAGCCACATATGTTTGTAAAAACAACCGCTCAAAATGTGTGCAATTTTTCTCTTCAGGTTATATTTTAAAAGCAGGCAGTAGATACACATTTTATTTAACTAGGTGTTAATGTTATACATTTAAATGTGTGAAATTGACTGGAGAATCTTATGAATTGATTCATATAATTAATTGATATGAATAGGTGTGTGTTATGTCTTGTGAAGTGTAGACTTCATTTTAAAAATGTTTAAAAAGTAAAATAAAATTGTATACTTAAATTTAAATATTTTAGCTCCCAATTAATGTATGGCAATAAAATATTAAGAATATCAGTGCACATTTAGTTTGAAACATATCTGGAAACTTTTATCACTATCACTTCATAGATGTAATTTTTATGATTTTTTTCTCAAAACCACATATGTTTGTAAACACAACCGCTCAAAATGTGTGCAATTTTTCTCTTCAGGTTATATTTAAAAAACTGTAGTAGACACACATTTTATTTAACTAGGTGTTAATGTTATACATTTAAATGTGTGAAATTGACTGGAAAATCTTATGAATTGATTCATATAATTAATTGATATGAATAGATGTGTGTTATGTCTTGTGAAGTGTAGACTTGATTTTAAAAATGTTTAAAAAATAAAATAAAATTGTATACTTAAATTTAAATATTTCAGCTCCCAATAAATGTATGGCAATAAAATATTAAGAATATCAGTGCACATTTAGTTTGAAACATATCTAGAAACTTTTATCACTATCACTTCATAGATGTAATTTTTATGATTTTTTTTCTCAGAACCACATATGTTTGTAAAAACAACCGCTCAAAATGTGTGCAATTTTTCTCTTCAGGTTATATTAAAAAAAACAGGCAGTAGATACACATATTATTTAACTAGGTGTTTATGTTATACATTTAAATGTGTGAAATTGACTGGAGAATCTTATGAATTGATTCATATAATTAATTGATATGAATAGGTGTGTTATGTCTTGTGAAGTGTAGACTTGATTTTAAAAATGTTTAAAAAATAAAATAAAATTGCATACTTAAACTTAAATATTTCAGCTCCCAATTAATGTATGGCAATAAAATGTTCAGAATGTCAGTGCACATTTAGTTTGAAACATATCTAGAAACTTTTATCACTATCACTTCATAGATGTAATTGTTATGATTTTTTTTTTTCTCAAAGCCACATATGTTTGTAAAAACAACCGCTCAAAATGTGTGCAATTTTTCTCTTCAGGTTATATTTTAAAAGCAGGCAGTAGATACACATTTTATTTAACTAGGTGTTGATGTTATACATCAACATGTGGGAAATTGACTGAAGAATCTTGTGAAATGCTGTAGATAATTATTTGATGTAGGGAAAGAGTCTGTCATGTTATGTGAAGTGTAGACCTAATCAAAAATAACTGGAAAAAAGATAAATAAACTGTACTCACATATGTCAGCTCCAGTTTAATCCATAGCAGAAAAAATCTCAGAATATCAGTGCACATCCATTTTGAAACACAACACATTTTACCACAATCACTTCAAATATATAATTTATATGATTTTTTTCCTACACCACAAATTTCTGTAAATACCAAACAACTATGACTAATATTATTTACACCAACTATATTCTATCATTTTTGGTTTGACAATGTGCTTCCACTTTGGCCTGAGAAGATACAAGGAAAACCTTGGATTATACTGCTTATATTGCCATCTGCCTTTATACCCTATTACCACTTCATTCAAACTGAGATTTTGGAATGGGTAAAAGGCACTCTGAAATTTTTGCAACAACATGTTCATAAAATCTTTTCTTTTCCTTGTGAATTTTCATCAGAGGCATGAAGCATTGTATGATATAATGCTTCAAATCTACTTCTTGAAAACATTTGAAGAAACCAAGGAGTATAAAATTCTGCAGATGTAGACCAGTAGTTGCGAATGCATGGTCTTTTCTGAATCCCAATATTTATTAGGACAGCAATAAACTTATCAAGTTCATGGCGTGTGACTTTGGTCCACCGAGAATACAATGAATATTGTTTCGCAGGGTTATTTTGAATAGATTTGAGTCTGGTATAATCATTGATGCACTGGAACATGAAATCTTGAACCTCATCTGTAAACAAAACACTGAAACATTTCAATGGGGTTGACAGGTCAAACCCCTCAGTCACACCTGGTGTTCTCTTTGGACAAAATCGAAATGCATTTTGTGTCATCCCCTCAGCAATTTCTAACCACTCTGGGACATCTTGTGAGGATGCACCTGCCTCTAGACTTGTGGCAGTTCTCATAGCTTTACTTTTGGTCACAATGGTGTTTTTGCCTCTTTATCCTTCTCCTTTAGTGACTGAAAGTTTTGCTCTTTTTATACCAGCCCTACCTGATGCATGTTCAATCAGCTGATCGACATCGCCCTCAGAATGATCACTTTCATGAATATTCTGACACAAAGTCTTTACAATGTCTTCATTGGAATTACTAAACCTAACTTCTAAAAATCCGTGTCGCTCGAGTTATCTTCTGTCCACTGAGAAATTAGCGTCGTGCTTGCTCAGCCGAAAGCAGGTGTTTAGAAGAAGATTCTCGATCCATTTTGTATGTAAACAAAGAAATAGAAATGGATATAAAACACACAATTTTAGCTTCACAAATTTGTTTTTCGCTCACAAACGTCCATAAACATGTCCTAGATGTAATGAAATGATTTAAAAACTAGCTAGTTGCTAGGTATTTATAACTTTTCGTTCAAACTCGACATATGTCATTGGTCTGAAGATTCTCGATCCATTTTGTATGTAAACAAAGGAATAGAAATGGATATAAAACACACAATTTTAGCTTCACAAATTTGTTTTTCGCTCACAAACGTCCATAAACATGTCCTAGATGTAATGAAATGATTTAAAAACCAGCTAGTTGCTAGGTATTTATAACTTTTCGTTCAAACTCGACATATATCGTACTGGCGTGCCACGCGTCATTGGTCCAAACGGAAGTCCTATCTGGCGCGTGGTGCGCCACTGTGGACGGAAAGAGTTAATGTTTTAATAGTATCCCTAGCTTCATCTTCTACCTAAGACTAGTGATTAGATATTACGGTAGGCCTAGTATTGTTGCTTTTTTGATCGGCCAGAATATGACTACGCCCACTCATCAACTAAATGTAATGTGTCTAGCTTTTCTGCACCGATTACGTATTTTGATAACAAACTGTGACTACCAAACAATCATCATCAATGTCAGTAATGTTTCAAAGTAGTTTGACACAATTATTTGCTTAGGAGACTTAGAAAATGTAAATATAAAGTGTGACATATTTCTCTAGCAATAACAACGAAAAACGCAAACACGCGAATCGTCACACATTTTGTGATTATAACATCAAAACACGCACACGTGCTGCTTAACTACAGTCAAATTAGTTGTTTAAATAGTAGCGGAAGCCATTCTACGAGTTTCAAAATATGAACTGCATTAAACGGACAATTTTTGGGGTTTATTTGTGATAAACTAAACACAACGCTCTGGGCGTTGCGCTGGCACATCACGTTGAATTTTGCAATGTTCAGAGCGTTGGTCTGTAGTCAAAGAGTTAAAATAAATATCATTGGGACTATATACAAATGTAGAATTATCATTTTTTTGTACCTTAAAATGGTGAATTTACAGTAAATGAGAACTTATTAAATAATTTGCAAGAAGATAAACCAGAATATAAAAGTATTTTTTTCTCTTGAGAAAATAACAACTTACATTGGCATCCAGGTGATTTTTTAGCCTGTCACCACTCAAGGTAGCCACCCTCTCAGAGCCAGTCAAAATTTCTGGTTTGATGGAAGGATCAGACTTGTTATTGAAAGTCCATAGCACCTGAAACACCTGATCAGGATCGTTAGGACCATACTGAATCTCACACTTGAAGTCAAAGGTCTGGTTCGCACGTACATTGGGTCCCTTGATGATTGGTGAACTTCCAAGCACAGGAGCCAGATCTGCATTAAGTAGAATATTTTGTGTGAAATAAAAGAGTTTAATGCAGCTGATGACTTCCTGATGGGTTTCTATGTTATGTATCTATCTACGCATTTAAAAAAAAAAGGTCACACACTTCAAGCACTATTTCCACTAGTGGTTGGCAAAGCTTTCTGCATTTTCTTAAACAGAAGAAGGGAGAGACAGATTATAAATGACATCTGCATTACCTCTTAATTTTTTATAAAATTATCTCAATTTACTAAAATTGCATATCATATTTACTGCAGCATCTATGTTAAGTCTGTGGTGCACAACTGGTATCCATTACTCAAAGCCTTGTTCTCAACTAGATGGATCACAGTTTTCTATATCACAACTGAGCTATTATCTGTAATCATTGTATGTCATTTTAAAATTCTTTCTGCCCCAGCTTTGTTATTGTCACAGTGTGATTAACACAGCTGTGGACTGGCGGTGCTCCGCTGGGGGCGGGTACATAATGTCAGTCGGGTGTGAGAGGTGTTTTCATACACTTAACTTAACAACACGAGACTGCGAGGTCAGCAGGTCAGGGGTGAACGCAAGGGGCGTTCTGATTGGGCAGTGAGGAAGAGAGAGGAAAGCGAGCGACGAGGTTTTGGGGTGATGATGGCCAACTCGTATTGTCGAATGCAAGAGGATATTTAGTTGTCAGAAATCTATTTTAGGTCACATACACTGTAGGCCTGTTTTTTCAGTCACGTAGTTGTCAGGTACTTTTTTTTGAACAGTGAGTCACGGGTCACGGATTAGCGATGCACAGTGAAGTGGGGTATTTATTATGAACAGTACGCTGTGTCAGAGCTAACAAAATGTCAGGGCGACATTGAGCACTCTTCTGGTTAATAAAACGACGCCGTTGTCGGCCAACGTCTGCGGTTTGAACCAAGTTGTGGCAGGTTCGTTGACATTAATTTTGTTGTCTGCAGGGCTGAGAGGACGAAGATGTTGCTGCTAGTACAGGTTGGGCGAACAAGTTGATGGCAGCCTTGGTAGCATTCATTTCAGTGTCTGACTAGTCAAGACTTGAGGCCGTTGCAGCGCCGTTTGAAAGCCAACAGTGGGACAGTGTTGCCACTACACAGTGTTTACTGGCTCAGGAGACGACGTACCTGTGGAAATCAAGTGGTTGAGTCTTCTTGTGGAACTGGGTGCATGCCAAACACGGGAACTGGTGCATTACAGTATCAACATTTTACACAAGGTCGTTACGGAGGTTGCTAGAAGCTGAACAGTACCAGATTTACGTTACGATCTTTGCCTTATACAAAACACTGCAGTCCATCATCATAAACTGTACTGAACTTTTTCTCACGCAGAAGGCTGCACTACACCTTTGCAAACGGTGGTAACTTTCATGAACTCGTGAGATGTTATTGGAGTGGGAGCTGGCAAATCCTCGCCTTGTGCTGATGACGAGCTAGTATACAGTTGTGGTATAACTTTGATGCGTGTGGTCTGACTTTTTGCTTGACATCCCTGTGATATTTCAGTGAAGACAAGGCACTATCTGGTGACAAGTGTGGACTTTGTGCCTTACTCAGGGGTCATCCTAATGGACAATATTTGTAACTTTACGTAACTTTGTAACGTGTCGTTCGTTGTGTGGACCATTGAATCATTAGTGACTAAGGTGCTGTGGATATCAACGTCATCATCAGGAACCCAGACCTGCGGAGATCATCAATTTAATTGATTTATAGTTAATTTTTTTAAATGTAGTATTATTACTATTATTATATATTATTGGACAATTATTTTTCTTTGAGTACCTTTCTACTTTATAATATTATATAATTAGTAATGTATGTTTATGCCATTAAGTATATTGCAGTGGGGTTTAGTTTCACTGCTTAAATATTATGGGTGTCATGGATACAGCAAATTATGCTGTTGAATAACTTCACACCATTATACTGAATACACCTATTTGATTGGTACAGTCAGTATTTCTGACTAGGCATTACATATAATTTTGATCCTTTTTTTTTTTAAGTACAATATCTGATAATTTTCCAGTGGGGAATACTGAAGGCATTATTTTTTGTACACTGAGTACTGCTGTAAGAAATTTTATTTTAACCTTTAGCACGCTGCATAAAATTTCAGAAAACTTGCCCTACAGCTGCATTCTTTTTCACAACCCCCCGTTTTTATAGTGGGCGACTTGTAATGTCTATAGTTTTTGTGTTTCTTGGTCAATTGCTATCATTTTTGGAATTTATGTAAATAAATGAATGGTGAATCTGATGATATAAAATTTGTTTGTGTACATGTTAGATGTGATAGGAAGAGAGGAAAGGAAAGATGAAAAAAACGAAAAAAATTAAAAAAAAATTAAAAATTTTTTTTTTTTTTTAATTTTAAAATTAAAAAAAAATGACCACCAACGAACGAAGCGTCCATATCCCTTGCATCTCAATGAAAGTCATTTGACCAATAGAGCAATACAAATCAAATGACGATCTTTTCGTTACACCCATCATCAGTAGCAAAGCAACAAACTCCCTAGCCAGCCGTGACATTCGGCCGTAATCCTATATTTTTTCCGATATTCCTAATCCTAACCCCGAAAATTATACATACTTGAAAGGCCATTTTACTTTCGTTTCCATCTCAGCCATCAAACATATTCTGAGAACCGATTTCAGCGCTTATAAAGACAAAAATTTCATCCCCACCGCATGGCGTCAGAATGCAATAAAATTAGAGCGAAATGGCCGCGCGTCTGATGCCGATTCATTTCGATTTAAAAAATTTACAAAAAATAAACGCGGATACACCCATCACTTTTTTAAGATCGGAAACGGAAGCTAACTCTCTTGGAAATAAAGTTACAACTGTACATCCGGGGCTGAAAATCACGTGTACACAAGTCATGTGCTAGAAACGATGACAGCCGCAAGGCGTAACATATCGCCTCCAGCTGGCAGAACATAGGTTGCGTTCGTAGAGATATCTCGCCGGCAGCGTGCTAAAGGTTAATTACATTACATTACGATGGCTAGCCTCTTAGAATTTGTTGAGGTTGGTAAAGCGCTAGCATTAACAGGCCCTGCTCTACAGGAATGGGCAGAAAAAAAATGGAAAGAAAAACAGGAAAATGATAGAATGGAATGGTGTGAGGAGAGAGAATTCCAGAAATTGAAGATAGAAGCAGAGAAAGAGATGAAGAAAATTGAAGCTGACAGAGAAATAAATCTAAAGAAGCTAGACAATGAGTCCAGGAAGCAGGATTCAGGTGGGAAAGAATTCTCACGTCCCTATAGACTACGGTTACCCAATTTTAATCAAGACTTGGACAGTATGGACGTGTATTTGGAACGTTTTGAAGCAGAAGTTTTGGCTTGGAAGATAAAGAAGGAGGAATGGCCTGTTCTGCTGGGAAATTTGCTTTCAGGATCTGCGTTAGAAACTGTGTATAGTATCCCTTTAGCCGACAGAGCAAATTATGACATAGTCAAGGAGAGGTTGTTAAGGAAATTTCGACTAACGGCGGAAGGGTATCGGGCTCGTTTCCGAGACGTGAGACCAAGCGTCAATCAGGATTTTGAGGATTTCATTGCAAAAATTACTCAGCTATTAAATCGATGGATTGAGATGGAAGGTATTACTAAAGACTTTGATGGGCTTTTCGACCTTATGTTACGGGACAAGGTATTGTCATCGTGTTCATCTGAGCTTATTGCGTTTTTCCAGGAACGCAAGCCCAAAAACATCGGTACGATGTCAGAATTAGGACACCAATACGTGACCGCGCATCCAGGAAAGGTCATACACAGGGAGAGTATCTCTGAGACTTTCTCAGCGAGTATAGGAAAGATTACTAGAAAACCTTACAATCAACATAGATCGAAGAGTGCCGATAGATTTGGCCCCAGAAGATTTAATTATGATAGACCCTACTTTCGAGGAGACAGATCTCCTGCACGGTATGACAATTATCGGGACCATAGATCACCGAGGAAGAAATTTAACTATCAATCTGATAGAAATCAATACAGATATACTGGAGACAGACAGGATAGGTACCCGTGGAATCAGATCCAGATAGATGCACCAAACGAGCAGGAACAAAGACGATTTCGCAAAAGCTCACCTTACCAAAGAAACAAATCCTTTGAGAAAAAGGTGCCAGACCGAGTAGTCAGACACTCTCCAAACAATAGTCCGAAAAAGGATAGCAATACTCAGCTACACTGTAGTCTTTGTAATGGAACAGGACATTTGGCAAAGGTCTGTGCTAATAATTCAGAACGAGCGAAATCGGCTTGCATATTAGAAACCTTTAACAATGAGAATTGCGAAGGGTGTAGACCATTATTTGAGCCAGACGGTAAGCCTATGCTTATCTGTGGTCACACTCTGCCTTGTCTCTCTTTGCTTGAAGAAAATGGTCATTTGGAATTGCATCCAGGATTTGTGCAAAAGCAGGAAGTGTCTGTGTTGAGAGACATGGGTTGCACAACTATAGGAGTTCGTAGATCCTGCATTGACGACTCATGCTTGATAGGTAAGACAGCAAGATGTGTCACTTTCGGGGGTAACATTGAGTATTACCCTCTTGCCATTATTGAGGTAGATACACCCTTCATATCTGGTAGAGTACAGGCCTGTGTACTCGAAACACTGATAGCGGATTTGATTGTGGGTAATGTGCAAGGTGTGCAGGAATGTACTCAGATGGACATTAGGAAATGGAGGGACAATCGTGTGCTTAGGGCCAATGCGGTGATTACTAGGGCGCAGTCAAAGGCAGATGACTCATTAGAAGCGACGCATCCTGAAGCTAAGACATCGGAATTGGTCAAAGGGAGTCAGGATACACAGGTGTCGGACTTTATCCAGCACCAACGGTCAGACGGATCATTGCGTAAATTTTACAACTTTGCAGAGAGAGGTGATGTAAAGTGCACGAAGCTGGCCAGACATTGGTTCGAGCTTAAGAATAATGTTCTCACTAGGTGTTTCGCTAAGGGAGTACAAACTCAGTGCCAAGTGGTGGTACCGTGTAGTTTTGGAGCAAAAGTATTAGAGGTGGCACATGACTCCCCTTTCGCGGGACATATGGGTGTGGCTCGAACGCGCCAGAGGGTGCTGTCACAATTCTATTGGCCATTGTTTAGCAAGGACATTAAACTATATTGTAGGTCCTGTAAGATATGCCAACAGATGAGGCATAAAGGCAGAACTCCCAAAGCTCCAGTGCAGGTTACGGACTTGTCAGTACGTCCTTTCCAGAAAGTAGCGATTGATATTATAGGCCCCCTCTCGGTCACTTCAGACAGGGGATATCGTTTCATTTTAATGATGGTAGATTTGTGCACCAGGTGGCCGGAGGCGGTGCCGATGAAGAGTATTACTTCACAAGCAGTCGCAGAGGCTTTGCAGATGTTGTTTTGCAGGTTTGGTTTTCCGGAAGAGATATTATCAGATAGGGGCCGTCAGTTCATTTCGAAGGAGATGTCAGAAATCACTGGGCTGTTGGGTATTGCCCAAACATTCACGAGTCCATATCACCCTCAGTCAAACGGAGTTTGCGAGTGTTTTAACGGTGCATTAAAACACATGCTGGCAAAAGTGACCGCAGAATCTCTGCAAGAATGGGATAGGTTACTCCCAGCGGTCCTGTTTGCCTATAGGGAGGCTCCCCAAGAGAGTACAGGATTTTCCCCTTTCGAATTACTGTATGGGGCAAACCCAAGGGGGCCGATGCACATATTGAAGGATTTATTAACTGGAAAATGTGCAAATAGCACCTCAGTTACGAGTTATGAGTATGTAGTGAGCCTCAGAGAACGTATTGTAAGATCTTGTTTGGTGGCACGTGATTGTTTGGCGGGGTCGTTAGCACGGTATCGGAAGTACGCAAATCGAAACTCCAAACTAGTATCCCTGATTCCAGGTGAGGAAGTTTGGCTACTTTTACCAGCTAAAGAGGATCGCTTGAGCATTACGTGGCAAGGACCATTCAAGGTGGTTAAAAAAATGACAGATGTCGATTACCTAATTTCGGTCCGAAATAAGGAAAAGGTATTTCATGTGAATATGCTGAGGCCATATGTAGAACGACCTGAGTCATTGAAAGCAGTCACAAGGGCAGCACAGACTGAAGCAACAGTGGCATGTACGGCAGTCATTGATGACACGGGAGATGAAAAAGGTGAAGGGAATATCCAGTTATCCCTCGTACCCCTGGTTCCTTCGGAGTCATGGAATATGGTGCGAATCGGGGATGACCTAACAGGAGAACAAAAGTCGGAAGTACAGATTATATTAGCGGAGTTTAAGGATGTCCTCACAGATCTGCCAGGACGGACAGACCTGATTTGTCATGATATCACTCTGACATGCGATCAGCCGATTAGGGTAAAACCGTATCCATTGCCCATGCATTTCAAATCGGCTGTCGAGAGAGAAATTGGTGACATGCAACGACTGGGGATCATTTCTCCGTCTGATTCACCATATTCTTTTCCAATGGTTGTAGTTCGCAAGAAGAACGCATCTCTTCGTATATGCATTGACTTTCGGAGATTGAACAGCATCACCGTCGTTGACGCTGAACCAATACCTAATCAGGAAGATCTGTTAACACAACTCACCCACGCTACATATTTCAGCAAACTAGATCTGTCTAGAGGCTATTGGCAGGTACCCCTCGCGGAGGCTGCAAAACCTCTAACTGCATTTAGCACCCCCAAAGGATTGTTTCAGTTCAATGTCATGTGCTTTGGCTTAGTGAACGCGCCCGCCACATTTGTAAGGATGATGAGAAGATTGTTAGGAGATCGGTCGGATATTATTACATATATCGACGATATATGTTTGTTTCATGAGTCATGGGAGGATCACATGATGGGGTTATCTTCCCTATTGCGGTGTCTAAGGCAGCATAATTTGACGGCACGGCCGAGTAAAGCTTGCATAGGTTTTAAAGAGTTAAGTTTCTTAGGACATACTGTAGGGCATAATCACCTGAAACCGGAAGATGTGACAGTCACAAAGATTTTACAGTTGCAAACACCTAAAACAAAAAAGCAAGTGAAAAGTCTAATTGGACTTGTGAATTTTTATCACAAGTTCATCCCTCAGTTCTCTTCCATTGCAGCTACACTTACCTCGCTAACGAGGAAGGGGATGCCAAATAGGGTCGTGTGGACACAAGATTGCGAGATAGCCTTATCTAGAATCAAGAGGGTGTTCTCTAGGAAACCCATCTTACTGATGCCAGATTTACGCAAACCCTTTGTTTTGCGGACAGACGCATCTTCTGTAGGAATTGGTGCTTGTTTAATGCAAGACCACCAGAGTACCTTACATCCAGAGATGTATGTGAGTCGGAAGCTGTTGCCGGCTGAGACTAGGTACTCCATGATTGAAAGGGAGTGCTTGGCAATTGTGTGGGCAGTTTCAAAGTTGTCCCGGTATTTGGTAGGTGCACATTTTGTATTACAGACAGACCATCGACCACTCTCATTTTTACAGTCGTCGAAATCGACAAGCTCGAAATTAACTCATTGGGCTCTCTTACTGCAGCAGTACAAATTTACTGTTTTACCCCTAGAGGGTAAGCTCAACGTTGTAGCTGACACTCTGTCTCGTTTGTAGAATGTTTGTTTTTTTTCTTGGTTTTTTTCCCCCCACACGATGTTTAAGTGAGTATGCAAGATATATGAAGACAAGAAGGATATGAATGTATACTTGGCTCAAAAGCCGGATGTTGGATGTTTGGAGGGCGCCCAGCCGCCTTCCAAAAGAAGAAAAAAAAAAAAAAGAAAAAAAAACTTTGTTTTTTTTTCCCCCGGGGGGGAGAGTAGATGTCACAGTGTGATTAACACAGCTGTGGACTGGCGGTGCTCCGCTGGGGGCGGGTACATAATGTCAGTCGGGTGTGAGAGGTGTTTTCATACACTTAACTTAACAACATGAGACTGCGAGGTCAGCAGGTCAGGGGTGAACGCAAGGGGCGTTCTGATTGGGCAGTGAGGAAGAGAGAGGAAAGCGAGCGACGAGGTTTTGGGGTGATGATGGCCGACTCGTATTGTCGAATGCAAGAGGATATTTAGTTGTGAGAAGATAAGGCATTCGGTTATCTGAGATTTTCATCAATGTGTTACACTTCGCTAACTACATATATTGTTGTGATTTTGTGGTGATAATTATTTGAATACATTAGACAGAGTTGGGAACATTGCTAGTGTTCGTTATTATTTGAATGTGTTCCACTCCACCCCGATTAAAAAAAGATATCAACTTCATTAGGCTGGCCCCGTGTAGCTCCTGGTGGTCACTGAAGGGACAAAGAAGGAATGTGACTACTGCATCCTGAGGCATGTCTTACAAGGTGACTAATATAAAGTTGTGCATAAGGATGGCAACCTCATTATGTCAAACAAATTAACAGAGAAACCACCAACACAAGAGCATGTGAATGCTTGGTGCAGACTTCCTGCAAGGGGACTAGCCACAGTAGGAGCTCCATGCTCTGTATGGATCACAAAGGATGTTGAATGATGATTAGGTTCTACTACTTTACTGTCAAAATTGGGAAATTTCAGCATGGTGACAGTCCATTCTCTAGCAGTGTTCAATTAATATTCAAATTTTTTAATGTCCTGTATTAGAAAGACACTAATATGTACTTCATTTACCTGCAATCATTCTAGATGGCTCAACTATTTCATTTGTACTTTATATATTCTATTCACTATAGAACTCCAAAAAGTGAAGAGCATTCCTGTAAGGCTGAATATAAATAATAATGTTTACAAAACTAGGGTAGAGACAGTCATGATTTGACCAGCCACAGTTTCAGGCATAGGCAACCTAGGTTTTTGTCTAGGGCCATGTGCTTTTAGGGCGCCTTGGCATGAATATATGCTTGTCGTTACAACAGGAATTCATTTATTAGACATCTTACAAGTTCATGCTTGTCTGAGGCTTTGCATAACCTAAAACTGATATAACTACTTTTGTGTTGTAGTAA
Organism: Oreohelix idahoensis; assembly: GCA_024509875.1. Lineage (NCBI taxonomy): Eukaryota > Metazoa > Mollusca > Gastropoda > Stylommatophora > Oreohelicidae > Oreohelix > Oreohelix idahoensis. Next base: position 60,780 of record JAMPIV010008804.1, on the reverse strand, counting down.
TTGACTACTACTGATTTATCTACTGCAATAGTACTCACCAGCACAATATCCACTGGGGCAATTAAGTAAGGGGTTCAAGTAGTAAATGTAGAAACTGTTGCAGTTTTTCACAAATAGCTCATCTTTGAAATTGCAGCAGCTCCCACTAGTGTTATTGTCAAGTTTCCCACACACGTGACGAACAACAATGCCATCTGCAAATGGTATATTAAATCTCAAATAGCGTTGTGTTTGTCAGTTTAATTACTACTTACTTACTTAGTCGTTCCCCTTCTACCGCGAGGTGTAGAGGTTTGGAAGAGAGAGCGCCAGACCATCCCATCAGCTGTCCTCCTCCCGGCCCGGTTCCACACTAGTCCTCAGTCCCTCAAAGATTGTCTAACGTTGTCCTCCCAGCAGACTCTGGGTCATCCGGATCCCTGGCTCTTTGCCTCCCATGCCTGTCGTGGCAGCCGATCCTCCCCCATTCTGCAGACACGGCCAAACCATCCCAGTTGGGACTGCCCCACCTGGGTCTGCAGGGGGTGGGATTCCAGGCCCCGACGTATTGTCTGGTTGCGGACCATGTCTCTTCAACCACCTTCCTCAGATACCTCATTTCTGAGGTTTGGATCTGGCTTTTGTGGGTTGTAGTCATTGCCCATGACTCGTATCCATATGTCAAGACTGGGACATAGGTGGAGTGGTATACAGCCATCTTCGTTTTCTTACCAACCTCTCTCTTGCTGAGGAATCCTCGATTTATGGCCTGAAAAAGTCTCCCAGCTGCTGCTTTTCAAGTGGCCAACTCTTCTGTGATGCCTCCCTTTCGGTCTATAATAGCTCCGAGGTATTTAAAGTAGTCAACCTGCTCCAGGACCTGTTCTCCCAGCTTAATCTGATGTCTTTTTTCTTCTCGTGATATCACCGTGGATTTTGTTTTAGAGCTGCTTATGACCATCCCTCTCTTCTCCAGCTCTTCCTTCCAGACTTGCAGGTTGGATTGGAGATGTGCCTCTGATTTAGCAATCAGGGCAACATCATCAGCAAATGCCAGCTCTGAAATACAGACCTGTCTCATCTTCCAGTACCCCACTGAATACTTTCTTGTTCTCTCCTTACATGCCTTGATGACATCGTCCATGAGGAGTATGAAAAGATAAGGTGACAGGATATCACCTTGTCTTACACCAGTGGTGGTCCTGAACTCTTCTGACTTATGGTTTGCTGTCATCACATAATTTCTGCAAGACTTGTAGAAGCTCTGTAAAGCATGAATCAGAGGTGCTGGAATGTTCTTCCTTGCCAAACAGTCCCAAAGTTTGCTCCAGGGGACCCTGTCAAACGCCTTTTCCAGATCTATGAAACAAAGATGGATCTCACTCTTATACTCAAGGGCCTTTTCACTCAGCTGTCTGAGTGTGAAGATGAGGTCTTAACTACTTCGGTTTGCTCGGAATCCGCACTGGACCTCATCCAATTGTGGCTCAGCTAGGCGTCGGAGTCTCTGCTCTAGGATTCTAGAGTAGATTTTACCAGGGACACTGAGAAGGGATATGCCTCTATGGTTTCCACATTGTCGATTGTCACCCTTTTAGTTTAATTACTACACTGTTAATTATTTCATTATCATAAAATTATAGAACTGTATCTACATACATCACCAGCATAACAATCATTTCGACCACTGTAACACCATCACTTCAAGAGATGAAGTAGACTGGCTGTATTTTTTTAAGAGAGAGAATGAATGAGATATACCAGTCATATTTTGTAGATGAGGTTACATTTGCTGCTCACAAATATATGCATTCTATTTTTTCCCCCCACCATTTTTGGAAGAGAGGGTTTAGTGTCGTAGATTTCCGATAGGAGAATTAAGACTAGGTTTGGTCCCTTCTGAATAGGTTTGAATAGGTGATAGACTCAGTGAGAGTTAGTGAAAGGTAATAGAATTTCCACACACGTGAGATGATAGATTTGATATAGTGGCTGTCTCTGAAAGCGAAAAGAATTCTTCTCTCTCTCACCTATCTTCTACAACAGTTGTTACAGCGTCAGACAGACTACACCAATATACATATTACGTATATTTCTATCACTCACAGGCACGCACATACACGTGACGACAGGTAAACACACAGACGTGGGAAAACTATAACAATGATATATATATTATCTAGAACGAGCTGACCAAACACGATTATTAAGTTCAAGAGCGATTTTATTATCAGGAAAAATCGGCTCACAACATCAAAGAAAATACATCAAGGAAAATACATATACACATAGTCATAAAAAATCAAGGAAATGTTGCAAGGATGATAGCCCCGTTATAGTGTTAACTCTAGGTTTAGCCCGGCCCCGTTAAGAGAACAGATGATGGCGCCCGAGTCACAGATACATAGAGTTTGAGTCTAAGAGTTGTCTTTGTTTTATCTCGTAATTATATGCACAGAGTTTGAAAAAAATCTGATTTAACCTAAGACAAAACACAAGAACTCTAGCCTTAGCAACAAATTATGCAGATTGAAAAAAAATTTGGACAGCAACAGGGTGTCAAAGATAAAATAGTGAAAAATATCACTCAAACCAGCGTACACTCATTCATTCCGCCATGGCTTCTCATACTTGTACTCACGACTTTGCTTGCTGCCTCTTGGAACACATTGATTTTAGATTTTCACACAGACTCAAAAAATGCAGTCTTCTGCCAAGAAGTCCCCAGTTCCAAAAGACGTATTTAACTTGGAGTCTCCGGGAACGACTACTTGGGTATGCAAATTTGTTCAAATGTCTGATTAAGTCACCTAACAATTATTCCAGGCGCGGGAGTTAGCAGAGCACAGTGTCAATAGCGTAGGTTTCTAAAAAATGATGAATGTCAGGTCGGTGCCTTCCCTCAGTATAGGATTCACTTTAGTCACACCACAGATTTGTCCACAAGATATAATCTAGTCGGGAAATGATTGTTAATATTCACGCCACCAGGCAGCAAATTATATAGAGTTTCTAGAAGAAATTAAGTGCTGGCTCCAAGGTCCAGTATTTATCATTACAGTCTTTGAAAACCCGTTATAGGGATATTAGTATTTCTGTCTAACTTGCACCGTCAGATCAGTGTTACTTGAGAAAACCCACGTGGTTCAAAATAAGGACTGTCTATTTCTTCACAAGTATGGAAACTACTACTAGGTGCTGGTAAAGTTAGGGTCACCCCAAAACTTTCACTGTGTGGAGGAAAAATAACACATATAATATAATAAACAGAATCTGTACTGGTTATAACTTACATTTAAACTTGCAAGCAGAGAGCTTTGCTTATCATTTAAACTTCCCGTGACGTAAGTTATATTTAAAAATCAGCAATCCTCATAAATTAAGAACACGTGCGTATTCCGTCACCATTCATGAGGCTGGATTCCAGAGTTTATACGTTAGTTTAGAAAAATACACTCGACTGAGTATTAGCAGTTAAATTAAATTTATAAATAGCTACAATTGCCGTTAGAAGCTAGAAATTTTAATTTTATTCTGCTTTCCACTGAATGCTTCCCTAGAAAATATAATAGCCTACCACTTTATTTCTCTTCTGCGCTAAAGAAATAGATTAAAATGAATTAAGCGATTTAACACTTTAACACTCACAAAATCTATATATCTATCATATTAATTACCTCAACCACAGAATTACAGGTAGTCGCACAACTTAAGAATAAAAATGCTGAAAATATTTCTGGAAGTCTAGAAGTTCGACAAATTGCCGAAACAAACTGAGATCTTCGCTAACAGCTATTCTGTTTTCGAGCGACCTATCTACTGTGGAGTCTATGAGCGAGAATGAAATTAAAGTTTCAAACTTGGCCAATATCTTAAAATCAGACAAAGGGCCCAAACTTATTTCGCCAAGCGAAATTATCTCCCCTACTCCCAACATTTACGTCCGCTTAACGCGTGTCGTAACTGTCACCTACTGACCACGATGTACGCGTGTCAGTTTCAAATCCCAGACAGCCTGACTCCATTGCAGGGCAGTTTTCACACTACAGCTGACCATGGCCCAAGTGAGCGCCGTGTCAGTTTGGGATTTTCCAGACAAATGTCTGGATACTGACCGGTGCAGATGTAAAGTATCACACCTCACCGGGACTTATGCCGAGAAGAAGCTCGCGCGCTCGGTGAGAATGTAGACGATTTGCTACGTCCTGTGTTCAGCGAACCGACTTATCACGCCTTCTGACGCCCTGCAGCCCTGACATCTACGTAATATCGTCCTAGCGCGATTCTCAGTTTTGAGAAAGAAACAGGTAAAGTTTGCGAATTATATGAAAATAATATTCGCAAAACGAATGGATGAAAAATATACGGGAAAAATGAAATACAGAGATAATAAAAGAGAGAATTTGGGTGAACGAATAGGAAGAAGATGTAGGAAATTAAATGAATATAAACCCTACGTGACATTTAGCTTGGTGAATTTGCCAAGTTGTTAAGGCAGAGAGCATGAATATGATGGAAACAGTGGAAGATCTGTGCCTCATCATGCTTTTGGCAATGACAGAATGGATCAGATCTAAAAGATATAACTGGAGGGATGACTGATTTCAATTAGGCAAGACAGCAACAGCATTTCAAATGGAAAGAAACATTAAGAGACAGAAAACAGTCATTCCATAAAAAAACAGAAAGCTGTTATCTCATTAAGGATAGAAAATAATCCCATCAAAAGACAGAAAACAGTTGTTCCATAAAGAGACAGAAAACAGTCACTATCGAGACAGAAAATAGTCACTCCATTAAGAGAAGAAATTGCTGTTCCATCAAGAGAAAGAAATAGTCTCTCCATCAAGAGACAGAAAATAGTTGTTCCATCAAGAGACAGAAAATAGTTGCTGCATCAAGAGACAGAAAATAGTTGTTCCATCAAGAGACAGAAAATAGTTGCTCCATCAAGAGACAGAAAATAGTTGTCCCATCAAGAGACAGAAAATAGTTGTTCCATCAAGAGACAGAAAATAGTTGCTCCATCAAGGGACAGAAAATAGTTGTTCCATCAAGAAAAAGAAAATAGTTGTTCCATCAAGAGACAGAAAATAGTTGCTCCATCAAGAGACAGAAAATAGTTGCTCCATCAAGAGACAGAAAATAGTTGTTCCATCAAGACAGAAAATAGTTGTTCCATCAAGAGACAGAAAATAGTTGCTCCATCAAGAGACAGAAAATAGTCCATGAGAGTGTAAGCAACAGAAAATATTGGAGATTTATTACAGCCAGCTTTCAATATAGTAAAAGCCCTTAATCTGATCTGACAGTCACTGGTGTTACAATGCTGACCATTGACTTTCGGGTAGGATCCATTCATCCACATTGGCATTACAGTTCCACATGTGTTTGTGCCTGGGCAGGTAGTGGGAATCTCAATGGCTGTCCCATTGAAATCCACAAATCTGTACCAGCCTCTCCCGAGTTGGTTGTCACACATTGGAGTATCAGAGGGTCGTGTATCATATCCTGAAAGAAAAACCCAACTATACATAAGAAAACAAAATATAGGAATAATAGAAAATACGATAAATTGCAGCGCATAATCATCATTTAATCATTCATAACCCTCCACTCCCAAAGGAGCATAGACCTTCAACAAACACATGCCAAGTCCTCCTGTCACGTGCCATCATCTCATGTTCTTTCCACGTTCTCCTCATCATTCTCACCTCTGTTTCCAGCTCTCTTCTCCATGTGCTTCTTGGTCTACCTCTGCCTCTCTTGCCCTGGGGGTTCCAGAACAAGGACTGCCTTGTAATGCTATCAACAGGTTTCCTCAGTGTGCGTCCTATCCATCGCCTTCTTCTCATCTCTTGTTCCACTGGCACTTGTCTAGTTCTTGTCATCAGTTCCAGTTGGTAACCTTGTCATACCATTTAAATCCCTCTATTCTACGCAAGCACCCATTTATGAAAGTCTGTAGCTTTTTGGTTGTTGTCTTTGATGTTCTCCATGTCTCAGAGCCATAAAATAGGACTGACTTCACATTTGAGTTACTTACTTACTTACTTAGTCGTTCCCCTTCTACCATGAGGTGTAGAGGTTTGGAAGAGAGAGCGCCAGACCATTCTATCAGCTGTCTTCTTCCTGGCCTGGTTCCATTCTAGTCCTCGGTCCTTCAAAGATTGTCTAATGTTGTCCTCCCAGCGGACTCTGGGTCGTCCTGGAGGTCTGGATCCCTGGCTCTTTGTTTCCCATGCTTGTCGTGGTAGCCGATCTTCTCCCATTCTGCAGACATGGCCAAACCATCTTAGTTGGGACTGTTCTATTTGGAACATTTGAGTTGAAGATTCTTATTTTCATGTTGGATCCGATTTCTCTTGATCTCCATATATTTCCCAATGCAATGAAAGCTCCTCTTGCTTTTTGTATTCTTATTTTGATATCACTGTCTGTCCCTCCAACTTTGTCTATATTGCTGCCAAGATATGTGTACGATTCTACATCTTGTATTGGTGTTTCTTCAAGTTCAACCTTGTTATCATTACCTGCATTTATTCTCATTATGTTTGTCTTTTCCCTGTGTATTTTCAGACCCAATTGCTTTGACCTCTCATCGAGTGTTTTCAATTTGTCCTGCATCTGATTACGGTTATGGGACAGACGAGCCAAGTCATCAGCAAAATCCAGATCATCCAACTGCTTAGTCAGAGTCCACTGGATTCCAGTTCTGTTGTGTGTTGTCGATGTTCTCGTAACACAGTCTATTGCTAGTAAGAAAAGAAATGGAGACAAGAGGCATCCCTGTCGCACTCCTGTTCTTATTCCAAATGGTTCTGTAAGCTGTCCTTCATGAAGAACTCTGCATGTCATGTCTTCATACGTTTTCATTAAATTAATGATCTTCAGGGGAACTCCATAATGCATCATCAATTTCCAAAGTGATTCTCTATCTACACTGTCAAATGCCTTTTCGTAGTCCACAAATCTGATGTATGGTGGTGAATTCCATTCCAGACTTTGTTCAACTATTATTCTCAAAGTGGCTATCTGGTCTGTACAGGATCTGTTTTGTCGAAAACCTGCTTGTTCATCTCTCAGTTTCTTGTCTATGGACTCTTCTAATCTCTCAAGGATAATCCTGTTTAATACTTTTCATGGCTCTGATAGTAACATTATTCCTCTATAATTTGTGCACTCTTGTAAATTTCCCTTCTTAGGCAACTTAACCAGATATCCTTCTTTCCATTCTGCTGGTATTTCTTCCTTTTCCCAGACTTAACCAAGTAATTTATATAACATCTCTGTAGCCGTATCAATGTCTGCTTTGATGGCCTCTGCTGGAATGCCATCAGGTCCAGACGCTTTTCCATCTCTTAGAAGCTTTATGGCTTTCTTTATTTCTTCCTTCGTTGGTCTTTCACCGTTAATTTGTAGCTCTTCTTCTGCTGGCTGGGTGTCCGGGGGGTTTTGTGGAGCTGGTCTATTGAGAAGGTCCCCAAAATATTCTGTCCACCTCTTTCTGTCCACCTCTTCATTTGCTCTTGTATATTGCTGAGCAGTTTTCCATTCTTGTCTTTTATGAGACAACTTGTTTGCTTGTATTTCCCTGTTAGCTTCTTTGTGCTGTTATACAGTTCTCTCATATTTCCTTTGGCTGCAGTATCTTCTGCCTCTCTTGCCAACTCCTCAATATACTTCCTCTTGTCTCTTTTGATACTTCTTTTTACTTCTTTGTTTGCTTCTGTGTACACTTCTTGAGCCTTAGCTTTGGAACTTCTGGTTTTGCTTGTTTTTAAATCTGCTTTCTTGTTTTTTTTCTGTCTTTTATCTTATTGATGGTTTCTGTTGTTATCCATGCTTTTTGTTGTCGTTCCCTTTTCCCCAGTATTTCTTCACATGTCTCATTCCATACAGTTTTGATTTGCTGCCAATAGTCTTCTGTATTCTCTACATCTTTCAGCTGTTGGATCACTTGGAATTTGTTGGATATTGTGACCGCAAATTTGTCTCGTGTTTCTTGATTTCTTAGATGTCCTACATTAAATTGTTGTCTATAATTTTGCATTGTTGCATATCTCTTGAGTTTCATTTTTACTTTGGCTATCAGAAGGTGGTGATCTAATGCCACATCTGCTCCTCTATATACCTTTACATTCTGCAATGATGATCTCAACTTCTTGTTTATGCATATATGATCAATCTGATTTTCTGTTCTATGGTCTGGTGATATCCATGTTGCCTTGTGTATTCTCATATGTAGAAACATGCTTCCTCCTTTAGCCAGTTGATTTGAAGCACAGAAGTTTGAGAATAGTTCCCCATGACATCTTGAAAGCCGGTGTTGACTATACCTATCTTTGCATTCATGTCACCCATCAAAATTGTGATGTCTCTTCTTTTTACTTTTTCCATAATTTCTTGTAGTCTAGTATAAAATGCTTCTTTCACAGACTCTTCTTTGTCATTAGTTGGTGCATAACATTTACAAATGTTCTTTTTAGCTGTTTTAAAAGTAGCTGTTATTATTCTGGGTCCAACGGCTTCCCATTCAATGAGTGTTTTCTGTGCTGCTTTAGATAACATAAGAGCTACCCCTTCACTGTAGTGTGAACTTTCATCTTCATGTCCTGAGGACAGCACCAATTCACCTGTGATGAGTTTATTCTTGTCTACCCCCTTCCACTTTGTTTCACACAGTCCCAGAAACTCGATTTTATATTCCCTCATTTCTGCTGCTACTTGTGCCGTTTTCCCTTGTTCGTTTAATGTCTGAACATTCCAGGTGCCAAATCTGGAAGTTCTCCTAGAAGAAAGAAGGTTAGTCAGTAACACAGACTCCTTTTGGCTTTCTCTGTGTTGCATCATACGCCTCCCTGCGAGAGAACCTTCCCCTGTCTTGGATGGCTGTGTTTTATTTTCCTTAATTGACTTGTCCATGTTTGTTGAAGTTTTTTGTGGTTTAAATTTTTTACAGGATGGGGTAACCAGCCCCATGCCCAACCCTCCTTAGTCGCTTTCTACGACATGCATGGCAGGGAACAGTGTTACTATTCTTTGCTCCCCTTTCGGGCCCCGGTAACACACGGATGGAGCGTGTAATCAACCTGGCACATAAGATCTTGAGCTCACAATTCTGATTATGGCCTATCAATCAATACCCTTGAGATCCCCAAAGAGCATAGGCCTTCAACAAACACATGCCAAGTCTTCCTGTCCTGTGCCATCCGCTCAAGTTCTTTCCATATTTTCCTCATCATTTTTACCCCCGTTTCCAGTTCTCTTCTCCGTGTGTTTTTTGGCCTACATCTGCCTCTCTGTCCCTGTGGGTTAAAAAACAAGGACTGCCTTGTAATGCTATCAACAGGTTTCTTTAATGTGTGTCCTATCCATCACCAGCGTCTTCTTCTCAACTCTTGTTCAACAGGCACTTGTCTGGTTCTTGTCATCAGTTCCACATTGGTGGCTTTGTCATACCATTTCAGTCCTTCTATTCTACGTAAGCACCCGTTTATAAAAGTCTGTAGCTTTTGGGTTGTTGTTTTTGTTGCTCTCCATGTCTCTGGGCCATACAATAGGACTGACTTGACATTTGAGTTGAAGATTCTTATTTTCGTGTTGGACGATTTCTTTTGTTCTCTATGTTTCCCAATGCTTCTTGCTTTTTTGTATTCTTATTTTGATATCACTGTCTGTCCCTCCAACTTTGTCTATATTACTGCCAAGATATGTGTACGATTCTACATCTTGGAGTTACAATTTAGATGAAGGTTCGAATTTTTTATCACTGTATAAGTCTACCCCTAGTGTTGGAGAAATTTTTTTTTAAGAAGTAAAAAAGTAAAAAAATATGGGGTCAGAATTACGGTAAATATGTGATTCAGTAACAGAGGTAAAGATATCAGGGGATTGCAGCATGAAATTGTTAAACAGAAATGATACATACAGCTTTTAAACTATCTGATAAATGTGACATCTTATAAAATCAGTGACACTTTGGCATTTCTGACTTATTGCTATTACAGGAAATTATTTTTTTTTTTGTTTTTGATTTCTTTTCGCCAATGTTGAGAAAAGAAAATTAGAAATTGGAAAATCTCTTGAAAAGTTGCCGGACTCGGGAAAGACTAGAACATTGTGATGTCCATCGCAAACGATAAATAGGATACACTAGACGCAGGGCACCAATTAAGCATTTTTTCCTTAATTTCCTTAAATGCATAGTCTTCTTCTTTGATCCTTAGCCGCCGACCGTCAAAGCAGTCAGTGGCCATCACGCCTAGTGGCATCTTATAGGGCAACAACAAATTGATTCCACTTTGCTCGGTCGGCGGCCATCCTTCGTACAGTGCCCCAACTCTGGTTCATTCTTTGCATCTCAGCCTCCACAGTCCTTCACCAAGTTGTTTTTGGTCGGCCTCTCTTTCGTTTTCCTCCATAGCATAGCTGTTCTTGTGATGGCATCGGGGTCTCTTCTGAGGACATGGCCAACCCAGCTCCAGCGTCTGCCAGCTATGATGGTGTGCATGTCCTCTTGCTTGCTCCGAGTAAGCAGATCTTGGTTGGTGATGGTATTCGGCCAAAAGATTCTGTGAATTTTTCTTAGGCATGTTGTGTGAAAAGAGGACAATTTCGACATTTCCTTCTCTGTAACTCTCCAGCATTCTGCACCATAGAGAAGCACAGAAAGCACACAGCTCTGATATAATCTTAATTTAAATGCATAGTAAATGTATCTAAAATCATTTCTAACAAATGTGATTCATACCATTTGGTAGCAAAGAACATGAAGTTTCACAAATAATATAAACATCTTAAAGTTGATAACTTTAACCAAACTGAAGATTTAAACAAAAAATTTTTCTTGGAATCTGCCACAACTACATCCAAATGACATATTTTTCAAATCTTAACAAATCTGTCTATCGGTTCTTTCATAACTAATAGAAGATGCATGGTGCACAGAAAGAAGAGTTTCATCAGACAAATATTTTGGTCCTTTAGCTTCAATACAATCTGGAGGATAGAACACTGTAGGCCTACTTGGGTCATGACTCCCAGTTCAGTAATAAACAAATAAAAACAATAAATAACACAGCAAAGAATATCAAATAAACAAATAAAAGGAAAGCTTGACAACTGCAGTGATAAAATAAATGTGTGTAGATAATGTCAGTTATCAACTATAATATCCAGGAACAGAGCTGTCAGAAATAATAGGTCAATAGAAAAAAATAGAAAAAGAAAAGCCAAAGAAAGAAACAAACATAGAAATGAGACCAAAAGAAATAAAGAAAAGGCAGAAGTCAGTGAAATTAAGCTTACCTGAGAACAGACAGTACGTGAAATTATGCTGGATACTCAATCCATTCGGACAAAGACAACCCATTTAATAAATACTGTATTGTTTATTTCTAAACCTGTCTCCAATACCATTTTTCATTATTCTGCTGTGATAGGAAACTCTATACAGAGCGATACAACAGGAGGCAATCTGATCATCAGAATAAGCCCCCCCGTCAATCAAGTGTTTCGGCCCCTTAATCTCCTTTACACTCTAAGGGGGGCGGGCCCACTTAGGTCATGACTCCCAAGTGTCAGCCTCCTGTTGTCTAGTGCAGAGAATTGAACTCACTCCACCTTGGTTGCAGCTTTCAAATTCAGTCCTATTTTCTGCCAGCTGGAGGCAATTGTGAAAGTAACCTCTATGTTGAAAATTACTGTCTCGAGTTCCATAGCATGTTGCGGTTGTTCCACAGCCAGCACAATGCCTTTTCCACAGTTTCGCTGAGCCTCTTAAGTGCCCTTGTTCTTGACTGTCCCCTCAACCCCAACAGTTTAAGTAGATCATACACCGAGGCAGCCGTGAGACCTCTTGCACCCACCTCAACAGCCACGACCCTTGCAGTGAACCCATCGCATCTCAAGCCTGCAGCCAGATCATTATACTTGGCTACTTTGAACGAGTGTTGCTCGTCCAATCATGATTCAAATGGCACGGTCAGCTCAATCATTACAATCTGGTGCAATGATGAGAAATGCAGCACTGTAACTGGCCATCTTCGAGATCTTCTGATACTCTCTGGATATGCCCCTAGCCCAGGTAGTTCTACTGCCATCTCCCAGTCATGTGCACAGTCAAGAAGAGATGATAAACTGCTACTTGATTTACTTGGTTTGGGTTGTGCTGACTTTCCTGCTCTCAGAAAGTATGTATTTTCAGTGCTCGGTCTGACTTTGCTGTTCGCCTTCACCCTTGCCAGGTCTACTGTAGCAGCCAGCTCATTTAGTACTTTGTTGTGGTGCCATGTGTATCGCCCTTGCCCTAATGACACTTTGCAAGCTGAGAGCACATGTTCAAGTATCTGCCTCTCATGGCACAAGGGGCACTGAGCATCATCAGACTTTCCGCATCTCACAAGGTTTGCGGACGATGGCAGGAGATCATACATTGATCTGATAATGAAGCTGAGTGTAAGAGGTGCCATATATCATTCTATGTCAAGGACCTTTGCTGGGCTCCTTCCCATGTAGTCCATTAGCCTTGTTGGGCCTGCTGCACTGCTTTTAGCATCCTCTTATCATTCTCAGCTCCTTGTATCTCCTGAATTACCACATCTCTGTGTTCCCTGTTTGATGCCTTGGACCACCAGCGGATGTCACCATGGCCAAATCACTGTCTATTCATCTGTGTGTATCCGATTACCTCCCTCAACTTGAGCGACTCTTGGGCAGCACCAACAGCTTCATCCACTTTCCACTTCCTTCCAGTTTTCAGTGTGGGCTGAATGTGTCATCTGCTGACTCGCACAGCATCATTGCAAGCCTTGCCTTTCCTGCTTTGTATTCTTCAACAACTGACTTGAAGGGAAGCACAAGCTTTGCTTTCTTGCAGTACAGTGCTATGTCTGACAGACCTGGTGGTACTCCTAGCCATTTCCTCATGAACTTGTTTACCTTTTCTCTATAACTTCCACTGTACTGGTGCTTATTTCATATATAAGCAGTGGTCATAGCAATTTAGGTATCAACATGAACTGAAGGCACCAGTTTGAACATTCCTAGGAGTCTGCTTCGGTCTATGATCTGTAATCCTCTATCTGCCATTTCTATTGTCTGTTGAACTGCCTTTGAGTCTTTTAAGGAGGCATCAAACACCCTTGCCAAGACTTTTCACAGGTTCCTCAATGACAGTAGGGATTCTTTGGTTTGAAACCATGAATGTGACCTCAGATGTCTTCCCTTTCTTGACTGATAGGCTTTTAGGCTTCTTAGGTTTGAAGCTCATGCTGCACCAGCTGACTAGTTCATCCAGGCGTGCTAACATTCTCTGGGCCTGGTGTTCATCTGATGTCAGAATTGTTGTGTCATCCATGAATGCTTTAAGCAGGGACATGTGACACCTTCCATTGAGCTTTGGACCTGTTGCAAATCCTTCAGCCGCTTTGAGGATTACCTGAATAGCCAACATGAATAGTATCTGAGAGATGGTACATCCCATCGCAATTCCAACTTGTAGGTCAATCCACTTCGTTGTGTACTCTCTGGTTGAAAATCTGACAGAGAACCCTGAGAAATACAGCTTCAGCATTGCTGCAATTTCTTGTGGAACATGGTACATTTTCAGGGCCTGCCACAATATCTGGTGTGGAACTGATCCATACGCATTTGCTAGATCCAACCAGATTACATGGAGATTAGTTCTGTCATACTTTGCCTTTTGAATTGGTTCCCAGATCATTGTGGCATGCTCTAGACACCCTGGTGTACCTGGGATACCTCCTTTCTGGATGGTAGTGTCAAATTATCCATTCTCCAGAAGGTATGTGGTGAACCTTTTAGCCATCACTGAGAAGAATATCTTCCCTTCCACATTAAGTAGTGAAATTGGCCTGAACTGACTGATGTCTGGAATTTTGTTCCTTCAGGATGTAGACTCTATTTGCCTTTCTCCATTTTTTGCTTACAAGCTGGTTTTTCCCAAGCATTTTTCAGCAAATGGAGCAGCTGTTTCAGAACTTCATGACATCTCTTATACACAACATATGGGACACCATTAGGACCTGGAGCTGACTTGCACCGTGCTTTCTGGACAATGCTTTCTATTTCTTGCATTGTTGGGGGCTTGGTGTTGAATTCAGCTCCTGGCTTACTAGGCCATATAAGGCCTTCCATGCTGCTGAGCGGCTCATCTTTGTGATCATCTGAATAGGTTATTCTAAGGTGTTTTTCCAGATGATCTTTTCTGATATTAAGTGTTCCCAACCTTGGCTGTTCAAACAGTTCTTTGGCAAACTTAAAGGGCTCCTAGAAGAATCTCTCTCTATCCCTCCGTGTTTTCCTTCTTTTCCTGCACTAGCTTTCTGCTCTACAAAGAGCATTATGTTGGCCTTTCAGGTGCTCCCAAACCTGTTGTAATCCTTCCTTCTCTGTGTCCACTGCTTTCTTGAAGTGTTTTCAACATGCTTCTTCTGTTTCCTGATCTCTTCAATTCTGAATTGTCTTCTACTTTTCTGTGATGGGTTTGGTTTGGTTTTAAGGACTATTTTCATTGGACATGGACTACTCCATCAGTGCTCCGATCTCCTCCCTTAGATCACACAAGGAGGATCTCAGCACAGTACATGAATTCCATAGCATTGGCGAGAATACCAATGTGTGTATATATGGGAATCACACATTCTATAAATATTTTTGTGGTGGGTAGGCTTCTAATTTTTAAATTTTGCCGGGGCAGCGGCCTGATAGGCCCACTCTTTATGATTTCCAACTGTCGTGGGAGTTTTAATGTGCGCAACTTGCACACGGGACCTCCTATTTTTTTTTTGCCCTTATCCCAGAAGGCTAGGCATCCGATCTCACTACCCAGGAGACCAGGGGGGAGTATGACATCGTTAGGACCACTGGTTCTGAAAAAAAATTTCCATAAATTATATTCCCCCAACTGGAAATTAAATCCGGTACCTCTAGAGCTCAAGGCTGATGCCATACCTCTTAGCCACTCCAACCCTTGTGGTGGGTTACTTTCCATTGCCTCCCTGACTCCAAACACTTTGCGACAGTGAAGATATATTAATTCGCCGAAGATTTGCAGCTTTGTCTCAAAGGTTATCTGCTTCAGGTTGTTATCCAAATCTTTTGACAAGGCTTTGTCCAGCTGATCCCAAAGCCCTTTAGCATTGGCAAGTGGAAACTTGATTGCATCTCTTTTCCCGTCCAAGAAGTCTGTAAGATCATCATCAGGCAGATCAACTCAAATATTCTCCCCACCGTGGATTGACTCCTGGCTGAGGTCTTCTAACGTCTTAACTGTCGTAACAAAGCACTGTGTAATACTAGTTTCACAGCAGCTCCCTCCATTATTTATACAATAGTTAAGTGAAGTATGTTGTGGATGTTCTCTTTCCCCCCCCCCCCCCCCCCCCCCCCCCCCCCCCCAAAGGCTGTATGTGGTTGTTATTGTAGAAATGAAGGCTGACTCACAGTATACTGAAAATTACTGACTAAAAGACCTCCAGTGAAGCAGTGAACTGTTAATTTTATACAAATGTAAGGGAAGCAATAGAGGAAACTGAACAGAATGAACTGCTCACCACGTACAGAAAAGAAGGAGATGCCACATAAAATTAGCAAACATCATCATAAGAGACAGAAGGAAAATAGAAAAGATCAGAAACAATACAATGCATCAACTATACCGACAGATTAAAATAATACAATCTCGTGGGTACTTCTCAGAATACAACCAAATCAGCTTCCAACACAAACAATCAAAAGCAGAAGATCTGGATACAGGACAAGGGGAAGCCAAGAAGAAAAGTGAATTAACAGTCTCTTTATAATGTTGCACGCCTTTTATACCACTTTTGGTTTACCTGTACTTCTGTAAGGTTGGTTCAGCACTGTGTGCCATTTGGGTTGGCAAGGATCTTCCAGTTGTTGTGCCGAGTTAAAGGCTGCAGAGAAGAAAAACCTTTATCTTTATCTTGTCACAACTAGTGCAAACATCATTTACTTATAATTTTTGATTTATTCACTGATAAATATTTATTATACAACATAATTTTTCTTGTAGAAGCTGTATTTCCTGACATAATTTGCGCTTAGTCTCCACTATTAATTTATTCTAATCTAATGTTACCACTATCACACAGTATCAGAACTTGAGTACCTGTTTTAAAATTATTAGGCATTTTTGTAGGGATTATGTATTTTCTGTTATATAATATTATCACTGAGGAGATACAGAAATAATAGGCCCACTGTCAACTCAGGGATGTTGTAATAGACAATTAATATGATACAAGGTTGTTCACGGGGCTAGCTACCTCAGTACATAAAACAAATTGCTACATAACTACCACCATAGGAGGGAGCACACGAATGCTTTGACCCAGGCTTCCTTTGGGGGCACCAGTTGCAGTGATGGTTCTATAATCCATAAGGAGTGAAAGCGCGTAAAGAAGGAGGAGATTAACCACTCTCACAGTATTTGAGCTTGTGTGCCTGATTCAGCATATTTCATCAAATATTTTTGTGAAGATAAGGCGTGTAGCATTTCTATTTTCCTACTATTCCAAGGGAATCCTAGGGTCACCAAACAGGATTACCTTGTAATGCAATTACGTAGTTTCTTCACTGTGTATCCAATCCTGTGCCAATACCTTCCTGTCACCTCTTGTTTCCACTGGTATTTTTCTTGTTCTTTCCTTCAGTTCCACACTGGTGATCTTGTCATACCATATAAATACTTCTAATCTGCATGAGGCTTCATTTATGAAAGTAGGTAACTTCTTTATTGTCACCTTTGTTGTTCTCCATGTTTCACAGCTATACAATAGAATTGCATTAGCATCCAAGTATTTTGTGCTGGACTTCATTTCTGTTGATTTCCATATATTTCCAAATGCAATAAAAGCTCCTCTTGCCTTTTCTATTTTTATAATGATATCATTGTGTATCACTCATTACAATCAGGCAATTATTTATCTCTAGGATGGCTTGATAATGTATCTCTATTTCCTATCTCTGTGTGCACTTCACTGAATACTGGCAATCTTATGCAGTTATAACACACTGAATCCTGCTGATGACAGAGCATAAAAATTAATGATACCACATCCCATAGCAGTTCAAAACATAACAAACCTTGCAAATTTCACAAACTTACATGAGCCAAACATTTACTCAAACATAATGACAGGATGGATTGGTGACAACTTGCTGAAGGCCTCTGCTCCACAGGCAGTTTGAAGGGTAATAATGATATAAACAATTTCTGTAGCTGCTTTGTTGTTACAATGTTTCCAGAACTTTATGACATCTTATTTTGTGCAAGTGTATTGCCAATAATGTAAGATAGTTGTAGCCCTATGTTAATGATCACTGAGATAACCATGATGGTGGTGCTGGTAAAATTAACTCTTTCTAAGGGTTACAGTGCAGAAATTTCTATGAGCTGTGTGATGCGCCTACTTGGTTAAGAGTTCAACAATTGAACTAAAACTTAGAGAATACCTGACCATAAGCTGGCGTAAATCATTTAACACTTCCTGTGGACCAGGTTTTTTACATTATTTAGCAACAGAAGTATTCTGTAGCTTAATGTTTGCATATTTTTATCAAGTGATTACTTTTTTAGGTAGTTTGTTTTACAAATAATGGGGTCACAGACATACAATTTCAACTCATCAACAAGATTATTTGTATACACATTTTAGTGGTATTATTTGTGTAATAGCCTATTTCTGATTCCTATTTTTTTTTTCTCTTAACCAGCGGTACTTGGGCTTTCAGCCCTTCGGCCCAATGACATGTCATTGCGAGGCTAGGGAGTCTGTGGACTTTCCTTCCAACCCGGTCAGGAGCTTTGCTCCTTCCCATCCACAGAGGGTTTATCTCAGGAGCCGTTCAGGTTATTCAGTCAAAATCCCAGTCGATGACACTCCTACAAATGCCCGCGCCCGGGCTTGAACCTTGAACACCTGATCGCTAGCGCAGTGTGGTAACCATTACACCAGCGCGGCTCCCTTTCCTGATTCCTACAAGAACGTTTCTGAGATGATTTAATTGGCAGATATTTATTTTAGTATTAAATTAATAAAAAGAAGCAGGACAGAAATCGGTAGGTAGAGCTTAAGTGTTTATGTTACTTGAGAAAAAAAAATATTCAAATCACAATTTTCACATGTTTGTGACAAAACTTTCTTGATTTATTATCAAATTGATATATAATTATAATCTACAGCTTTTGGTACCAAGCACGAAGAGCTGACTTATTCACATGTAAGTACAGTTTTACTTAATTTTCTTTAACAAATTTTTTGTACACAAGACATACTGTTTAAAATTTTTACATCATATAAGAACTAATTACATTTACAACATTCTACAGGTAATGTCAAAAGGTTTGATGCATAATCCATATGTTCACTGAATTAATTTGTCTACTGCGTGTTTAAAAAAAAAAAAAAAAAAAAATCACATTCAACCAAAACATTGCCTAGGATAGAAAGTATCAATAAATAAGGGGAGCCGCGCTGGTGTAATGGTTACGGCGTTGTACTGGCGACCAGGTGTTCATGGTTCAAACCCGGGCGTCAGCGTTTGAAGAAATGTTTACGGCCGGAAATTTGACTGAATAACCTGAACGGCTCCTGTGATAAACCCTCTGTGGATGGGAAGGAGCGAAGCTCCTGACCGGGTTGGAAGGAAAGTCCTCAGGTTCCCCAGCCTCGCAATGATATGTCATTGGGCCGAAAGCCCAAGTGCCGCTGGTTAAGGAAAAAAAAAAATCAAATAAATAAGATGATGCCGGCTAAGATGATAAGTATAAAATAAACTGCAATAATTTAATAACAATGGAAAATATAATATCTGAAGACATTTTGAAACCTGCCACAGTAGGTTAATTTACCTGAAAATACGACAACTGCAAAGCATATAAAAAGTCGCTCCATTTCAATATAGTAATTGTTTTCACATATCTCAGTTTGTGAACGAGTAGGCTACACAAGAATTGTTTATCCAACGCTCATTGCGATTTTATACCAACAAACCCGGATGCTAATTTCAGTAAACCCTCCCACTTGTTTTTTAAACTGTACACAAGAAAAAAAAGTCTGCGAGAAAAACATGTCATTCTGCAGGTGTTGTGATGTCTCCTAAAATCGTAAACAATTATGTTTGTTACCTTTCGAGGAATCAGTCTGAGGTGTGCGATTCACAACGCCGAGGTGTCTACCAATGAGATTGCTTAATACGGGGGACTTACAATTTTTGAGCAGACGACAGTTTTGCAGTTTCTCGTACTATTTTTAATAACCAGGAGTTGAAGAGTTCACGCACACTGTGAGACTTGGCACAGGTTTCGAGATTGCGCGAGATTTATCTTAAGAACCAACTAAATCACCGAAATGTTTGATAAAAGAAGCGTGTTTAAACAGCGGTAAGGCAGAGAGAACGATTTGGGCGTGACAGTCGAATTCGAAACATGATAAATGATCACAAAACGTGCGTCAGAGGAACATTTCGATACATCTGTTTAAACGAAGAACGAATGAGCAAAGGAACAATAGAAAAAATTACTGTGAATGCGCAACAGACAAACAAATAATCATCATCAGAGCCGGCTCTTGGTATGCTACAAGCGGCGCGGTCGCACTGGTCATCGTCTGGAAAGGGGGGGGGGGGGGGGGGGGGGGGGTAAAAATTGCAGAAATTATAGTGTGATCCATTTGAAAAGTATGAAATTGAACCTTGTAAGAGAATAATACGATACCGTATGGCCAGAAAAAAAGGGGGAGGGGACATAAGGATTCCATAACGAGATCTCACACCACCTTGGAAATTCCCCAGGGCCTGTTCTGATCATCATCACCCTTCAATACCCTCCCCCGTTTACAGTGAGCATAGGCCTTCAACAAACTTATGTCAAGTCTTCCTGTCACGTGTTTCAGCTTCAGGTCGTTCCATGGCTTCCTCATCATTTCATTTATGTCGTCAGCTCTCTTCTCCGCGTGTTCCTGTCTCCAGTTCTCTTCTCTGTGTGTTCCTGTCTCCAGCTCTCTTCTCTGTGTGTTCCTGTCTCCAGCTCTCTTCTCTGTGTGTTCCTGTCTCCAGTTCTCTTCTCTGTGTGTTCCTGTCTCCAGTTCTCTTCTCTGTGCGTTCCTGTCTCCAGTTCTCTTCTCTGTGCGTTCCTGTCTCCAGTTCTCTTCTCTGTGCGTTCCTGTCTCCAGCTCTCTTCTCTGTGTGTTCCTGTCTCCAGCTCTCTTCTCTGTGTGTTCCTGTCTCCAGTTCTCTTCTCTGTGTGTTCCTGTCTCCAGTTCTCTTCTCTGTGTGTTCCTGTCTCCAGTTCTCTTCTCTGTGTGTTCCTGTCTCCAGCTCTCTTCTCTGTGTGTTCCTGTCTCCAGCTCTCTTCTCTGTGTGTTCCTGCCTCCAGCTCTCTTCTCTGTGTGTTCCTGTCTCCAGTTCTCTTCTCTGTGTGTTCCTGTCTCCAGTTCTCTTCTCTGTGTGTTCCTGTCTCCAGTTCTCTTCTCTGTGTGTTCCTGTCTCCAGCTCTCTTCTCTGTGTGTTCCTGTCTCCAGTTCTCTTCTCTGTGTGTTCCTGTCTCCAGTTCTCTTCTCTGTATGTTCCTGTCTCCAGTTCTCTTCTCTGTGTGTTCCTGTCTCCAGCTCTCTTCTCCGTGTGTTCCTGTCTCCAGTTCTCTTCTCCGTGTGGTCCTGTCTCCAGCTCTCTTCTCCGTGTGTTCCTGTCTCCAGTTCTCTTCTCCGTGTGTTCCTGTCTCCAGCTCTCTTCTCCGTGTGTTCCTGTCTCCAGTTCTCTTCTCCGTGTGTTCCTGTCTCCAGTTCTCTTCTCCGTGTGTTCCTGTCTCCAGCTCTCTTCTCCGTGTGTTTTGGTCTACCGCTGAAACGTTTACCCTGAGGTTTTGAGAACACGGACTACAATGTAATGCTCGTAGTCTCATATCATATACTTTCGTAGAGGAGTAAAGTGTTAGAGACTTCATTTTACTAGGTCCAGCTTTTTATGTGGTAGGGTCACCTGTTCCCTTCCTCTCTGCCCTCTATAACTCAAGAGCAAAGTCAGGCTCCCATTTACAGCTGGGTAGACTGGAGCGTGACGCTGCCATGTTTCGATCCTTTAACCTGGTAATTTTGAAACCGAAAAGCTAGCGCTGTACCGGACGCATTTTGAAATGTTATCCCCGGGTTTACTCAAATGTGTGTCCTAGCCATCACGTCTTGTTCTACTGACACTTGTCTGGTTTTTGTCACCAGTTCAACATTAGGGATCTTGTCTTACAATGACCGGGTTGGAAGGAAAGTCCATAGGCTCCCCAGTCTCGCAATGCCATGAAATTTGTTTCATGTCATTGGGCCGAAGGGCTGAAAGCTCAAGTGCAGCTGGTTAGGAAAAAAAAATTCTTCTATTCTGCACAAGCACCCATTTACGAAAATATATAGCTTTGCAGTTTCAGTTCTTGTAGTTCGCCATGTTTCAGAGCCATCCAGTAGGGCTGACTTGACATAAGGGTTAAAGATTATGATTTTTGTTTGTGTTGAGCTTGATTTTGCGTGATCTCCATATATTTCCAATGCAGTGAAAGCTTATTTAGCCTTTAATATTCTTATTTTGATATCATTGTCTGCCCCTCCCACTCTATTTACAATGCTATCAAGATATATGTATGATTGTAAATCTTGTAGTGGTGTTTCTTCAAGTCCAATCTTGTTACCGTTTTTTTTTTAATTTATTCTCGTTTTGTGCATTTTCTCCCTGTGTAATTTCATGCCCACTTGCTGAAAACAAATGAGAATGGATAAAAGCCTGATAGTGAGTCAGCGAAGAAAGATTTACGGTTTACATATGTGAAGTTTCTTCTTACGGCACTAATGAAGTTTCACCAAAATATACTACTCGTCAAAAGTCAAGGGCCACTTAGAAAATTCTTGGTTGAAACCTTAAAACAAATCTGATATAAACGTAATTGGTATCAGTCAAAACGGCATTTATTGAATACCAAATTGACATGTCACGTAAAGAAATGGAAACACACATTTAAACGCAATGAAGCTGTGAAGTGTGTCACCCACCTTTTCAAAAGTCACACAATAGATATTGGACAAATATACATTTCAAAATCAAGTATGACCACCGTTTGCAGCAAGGCATTCAAGACAGCGTAGACGCATCGGGTCCACAAGGGTCCGAAGAGTATCCGGAGGAACAGCTTGCCATTCCTGAAGCAGAAATGCAGTCAGCTGTGCAACATCCATTGGCAGGGGGTGACTTGTTGACAATCTTCGACCAAATACATCCCAGAGGTGCTCAATCGGAGACAGGTCAGGTGAATGAGCTGGCCACGCCATCCTGATGATCCCATGTTGCTGAATAAACTCATTCACCACACGAGCTCGATGGGGTCGAGCGTTATCATCTTGGAGGATGGCATTACCACCTATGGCCTCCAGAGCAGGCTGAACAATTGGTCTCAAGATTTCGTTCTGGTATCTTGGGCCGGTCACGTTGCCTTGGATGATGTAGAGTGAGGTCCTGCCGTGTCTGTAGAAACCTCCCCAGCCCATCACAGAACCCCTACCATAACGATCCACCTCTCGAGTTGTGTCATCAGTAAATCGCTCTCCTGGTCGTCTCCTAACTCGAATCCTGCCATCATTGAATGACACAGTGAAGCAAGATTCATCAGTGAAGAGAACTTGACTCCATTGTTGCCTTGTCCATCGGATGTGCTCGCGACACCAAGCAACACGGGCTCTGCGATGAGCAGGAGTAAGAGGGATTCTGACTGCAGGGCGTCGAGCAGCCAGTCCAAATTCATGTAAACGTCTGCGAATGGTGCTTTGACTGACATTAACGTTTACAGTTTGTCTCAGTTGACATCTTAGAGTGGAACAAGTCACTGCTCGATGGCTCAGGGCTGACAACAAGAGGTACCGGTCATCATGTCTATTGGTGCATCTAGGGCAACCTGGCCGGTGGCGATCCTCCACACTTCCTGTGGCCTGAAATCTCTCCAAAATTCTTTGGATAGTAGAGTGTAACACTGCAAGCCGTCTAGCAACCTCACGGACAGATAAACCACTTTCAACCCACGCTTTAGCTCTCATTCTTTTAATAAGGTGTCAAGACTTTTCTCGGTGGCATGGTTTTTGCAAGTGATGAAACTACCCTAAGTCTGCTGATTGTAAAACAAATTAAGAGTGAACTCTGTTCACGAAAAGTCGCCATTGCACGTGGAATGTCAATCAGCACGATTACTTCACCTGTTTGGTTGTACGGAAGTTTGAAAAAACAGACTAAAAATGTGAATTTATGGTCAGCAAACCAAATTGCACGTGATCACCATGGTTGTCGGTGAGTTGTTTTTATGCTTAACGTGCATAGAGGACGGTCAGAGGAAGATATTGCACCCATTTTTACTAAAACCTTCCTTCATTTAATCATTCTATGCGCTTATATAAAAGTGTATTGAAAATAATAGGGTGGCCCTTGACTTTTGACGAGTAGTATAGTTTATTTTATTGCCACATCTTTCCATTGGTGTAATTTTAACTTTTTAACAACCGGTTCTGCCAGACGTTGGTCTTATTTTCAGTCAACTTAACATGGGACGATAGCTAGAAGGAGTATGCTAATCGAAGCAATTCATATTTATACAATACAACATTTAAAATAATTTACATTTTAATTAATTAAAACACAGAAGCCGCGATGGTGTAATGGTTACCACATTGCGCTGGCGATCGGGTGATCCAGGTTCAATCCCGGGCGAAGACATTTGAACGAGTGTTGTCGACCGGGACTTGGACTGGATTAATTCGAGCCCTGGCGAAGACATTTGAAGTAGTGTCGTCGACCAGGGTCTGGCGGCTCCTGAGCCGACCCAGCTCTAATGGGTACCCTCCGAAGACGGCAAGTATCTGCCTGAATGGCGAGTGGACACCTGTCAGTGTACAGGGAAAAAAGGAATACTCACGTAAAAATCAGTCTCATGTTAGATATACTTACCGGAGATTCTAGCCTCGAGTAATAGCGGGCGTTCGTTAAAAAAAAAAAAATATATATATATATATATATATAAATTAAAACACGAAAGGTTTCACGAAGAACACACATGAAAGAACAATTTTAAAAAAGACACCTAGCTAACGCTTTAAAAAATCTGTGCAGATTTCATGACGAAGACTGGAGACAAATGTCACATTATTGGACATTTCAATAGAAGTTTATAAGACTTGTTCTTATAAATAGGAACATTAAAACATATGGTAACAAAAGTTAAAACTGAGGGAAGAATCTTCAGAGGAAGATGACAGAAATGCGGAAAGCATTTCATGGGAGAAAGTCACGAACAGAACCCACAAATAACATAAGAAACAAGGGGGTTATACACATAAATGTTCGATTACGCCACACTGCACGGTGCCAGATAATGATTTAATTACGCCGCCGATGAGAAGTGCCACTGCCGCTCATATAATGTGTATCTTTACACCATAGCACGATACATAAAAACGGCGTTGAAACAACACGAGGGAATATGCGTCAATACGAGATGTCAATAACCAACTCATTGAGCTGAGCTGCAGATGTGTTTATCGCGTGTAAGAAACCAGTAATGTTATGTTTTCCTCGTCATGGATTAAAGCCCTGGAATGGGAAGAAGTCAAGAACAGAACTGATGGACTGCATAAAAAACCAGATTTAATGATATAATCACCTCCGTCTCGACGCAAATTTGACGGACATCGATGGTTCCAAAACATTTCATTCATTGAGAACTTATACATTCCTGTAGTGAAATTGACTACAACGCCTGATGTACATGATCGCCCAGACCGCGGGTCATCACCCTCCATAAAAATTGACTTGCTAGACAGGCGGGGAACGGCGGATAAAAGGGAAAAAATATGACTGGAAAGATTGTGTGAGACTAGAAAGGCTAAGGAGACGCAATTGGGGGGGATGGAGGAAAGTAAAAATTCACGTCCCCCAAATTGACACGAGGTACGGAATGGACGCTTTTGCGATACCAAGCCCTTGATTTGAATTCAGCGGCTAAACGCAGATGTTCGAAATATTACAAAAATTAAAAAGTAATTTTTTCTTAATATTAATGTTAGGAATATAAAAATTAGCTGGCCGGATGGCCCATTCTGAGCAGTGAACAAATATGTTCTTAATTTTACAGACGGATAGATAATATTGAAGATAATGACAAAAGACAGTGTTATTCACATCATCGACAGACTGTATTGAATCTAAAAGTGTCGCTAATTGTACAAAAAAACACGACCTCGAGACGCAGGTGTTCAAATCTACGTAGTATGGAAGAGAGGGACATTTGTGGTGGCTGTGTCTAAAAATAACTTTTAACGACAAAATTTTGGAGGGGAGAGAAAGGTTGGGTCAAAAATCAAGTACATTTTGTAGAAACACAAGTAGAGACGGACAGACTAACAGATAAACATCCATACTTGACTGAAGCATGACTGAAATGACTTTAGGGTAGGAAATTTGAATTTAAAATAAACCTAGGCAGTGATTGGCCACAGACAATCATATCATTAGCGCTCAGACGCGAAAGTGGGGCCATTCTTCAATAGTTGTTCAGTGATAGACACAGATTTTAAAGTGTGGTGATTTCCATATGAAAGAAAGTGAAATAAATTTAGGGACGCCATACTATAGCCAGCAGCTCAGCTGAGTTTTGCTAGCATTTCTGTGTTATTTATTCATAATCTGGTAAGATTGAAATTATTTCTTTGTATGAATATTGTTTAATGTTCGAGTGATTTGATACTGCCATATCGAAATCTAGCCTTACAAACAAGTAGGGATTTGCTCTAGACCCCCCGCCCTAGTCAGGGTCTAGGGACCAACAATGTACATAAACTCCAGCAAGGGTTAGGCAAGACAGATCAAGTGTTGAGAATAATGAAACATATTACCTATCCTCTTTTAGGGCAGAAAACTAATAAATATTTTTCAGAATCTATAGTCTGGGAGGATCTATCTGATGTAAAACCACCATGGTAAATGTGCTGTTTGGTCAGAGAGATCTGACCTGTCTGTATGATGTGGTTGTT
Source organism: Oreohelix idahoensis (assembly GCA_024509875.1). Classification (NCBI taxonomy): domain Eukaryota; kingdom Metazoa; phylum Mollusca; class Gastropoda; order Stylommatophora; family Oreohelicidae; genus Oreohelix; species Oreohelix idahoensis. Next base: position 34,705 of record JAMPIV010008804.1, on the reverse strand, counting down.
GTGTCAGTGTTGTGTCCAGACGTGGGTAGAGAATAGATTTTGACACATGGCCCATACTTTGATTGCAGAGCTGTGAGTTTCTGTTGTCAACAAAGCAGTGTCTATTCAGTTGGTGACTTACTCGAGTGTATCTGTGCAGTTCTTGTGACAGAGACCACCATTATTGCCCGCCAGCACGGAGAGGTGGGACCACCAGATTTCAGCACCAGAGCTACAACTACCAGATGAGTGAGCTTCTGGTCTGCTGGACATTCACCAACGCTTTGTAGTTACTAATATCCCCATAAAAATTCCCACCATTTTCTGGACACTGTGTAGTCAATATAGACAGGTGTGATGAGGCCACCCCAACAGCACAAACATTAACTATCCTCCCAAGTAGATGACTACTAGAACATTTTAATAAAACTAACTAGTATAGTACATATATATATGTACACTATTGCACTTATGATATAATATTCCATGTATTTCTTTCATAATCTCTAAATCCTTTTAAGTTCTGGTCAACCTAAAAAATTGATCCAGAACAAAATAAATGTAATATAATTCTATCAAAAAAATTTTACACACGTGAGTTAGTTCAGTGTATTTTAACATTTATTAATATTATTAGTCTTGTTGAATATCTGTGGGTATATCTATAACCTATTACACCACACTACATAGCATAACCCTAGACACTTTACGTAGCCACATTCATTAAAAAAAAAAATTAAGTGTGAGGTCGTAGTGGTAGCAAGAAAGGCCTTCTGACAATTCTCAACTACATTTTATCTCAGGAGCCTTCACAGCTGGCCTCATACAATTACATTTAGTAATATCACCATCATACAATACCATCAACACCACTACATAAATTGGGGTCTTGTCCAGGGATAATTAGCCCAACAGTAATATTAGGATCTCCTGGTGGGAGAAATAAAAAGTAGGGAAATAAATTGTAAAATTCCCTTTAAAATTAAAAGTGTCCCTGCAGATAAAAGTTGGTGAATCTTCACAGCCAGTAATAATTAATTAGTTAACTGGTTAGTTAGAATTGGTTAGACTATAGTCATAAGAAGTACTTAGTGTATTTACTGGTTAGAGATTTATCTTGTATATTATTATATTGTCTAAAAAGTATGGCGGAGCTGGCAAAATTTAGATCAGCTGCTGTGCTCACCGCGAAGGAGATGGGAATGGATGGTCAAATTTTAATTCAATACGTAACGGCTGAATGTGATAAATATATTGAACGGGAAGAAAGGAGATTAGAAAAAGAGGCTGAAAGAAAATTGGAGTCTGACAGGTTGGTTGAAGAGAAGAAGTTAGGGGCTGAGACTAAGAGGCTGCAAATTGAGGCAGAAGAAAAACGACAGCAAAGGGAGGCAGAAGAAAAACGACAGCAAAGGGAGGCAGAAGAAAAAAGGTTGACTGCCGAAAGGGAGGCAGAAGATAGAAGGTTGCAAAGGGAGCACGAATTACGACTAAGGGAGCTGGAATTACAAGGCCAGGCTCCTGAAAATGGTGCCAGCCCTTTTGCCTCAGATGCTACGCCCAGTCTGGGAGCCTCAAACTCAGCTATGGGGTTTCATTTAGACCATTTTGTTGAAAAAGACGATGACATAGAGGGGTACCTAGGACGTTTTGAGTTATTAGCTACTACATATGGGTTAGAGAGAGAGAGGTGGAGCTTAAAGCTATCACAGGGATTGAGAGGTACTTCTTATGAAGTATTTGCCAAAATGAACAGGGAAGACCAAGACAATTATGACATGTTAAAGCAGGCTTTGTTATTAAGGTACGAGAAGAATGGTGAATTTTATCGTAAGAAATTTAGAAATGCCAAACTGTTGTCTGGGGAGACATACCACCAATTCTCTGCTAGACTAGAAACCTATTTGGAGAAATGGACGGCTCTGGGGAAGACCCAAGATCTTAAAGAAATGATCATGATTGAGCAATTGAGAGAGTCCATGGCTCCAGACATGAGAAAATTTCTCATGGAACAAGGTGCAGAGAAGTTGGGGGAAGTTTTAAATGTTGCTGAGAGGTATCAGGCAGCCCAGGCAGAGGTAAGTGGTGCTAAGAAGAAGCACATAGACAATTTTAAAGCTCCACAGCAATTTAATAAATTTGATACTAGAGAGCAGGGAAATAAAGGTAGGACAAACTTTGAGCGGCCAAGAAATGACTATCGCGACAGAAACTCACAGTTCAATGACCAAAAGTTCAATGAAAGAAAACCGTTGAACCAAGGAAAAAGATGGTGTAAATGGTGCAAGAAGGATAACCATAACACCGAATTTTGTAGAAGGAAACCTTCAAACATTGCTGCAATGAAGTCGGGGACGCAAAGATTAAAGGTTAATCCTAAGGGACAACAGGAACCTTATCACCCCCCAGTTTGTGAGGATGTTATTTGTAATGGGGTCACCATAAGGTGCCTTTATGATACATGTTTGGATTATGATTCAGTTGTGAAGTCTAGCCTAGTGGACCCAAGTCAGTATACCACAGAAACAGTGGAAATACAAGGGGCGACTAAGGACATACCACTCATGACACTTCCCATCGCAAGGATAACGGTGAAAACTCGCTATGTGGAAGGAGAAATCAGAGCAGCAGTGATAGATGAACCAATCTACCCTCTGATATTGGGGTGTAGATACGTCTTCTTGGGGAATCCCGAGAAACCTGTGATCATGGCGACAGTGCAGACCAGGTCACAGAAGAAGGAGGAAGAAGGTGAACCTATAAATGCTCATCCAGAGGAGATGAGGAAGGCGCAGGCTGAGGATAGGACACTCAAGCCATGTTTTAAAAAATTGCCCAAATGCCACACACCTCCGAGCAAGGGGGAATATTTCATGAAGAACAAACTCTTATACAGGAAGGCCGGAACTGGAACAAATGGTCATAACCAGCTGGTTCTTCCCACTTCATATAGAGATAAAGTGATGGAACTCGGGCATGCGATTCCCTTCAGTGGTCACATGGGGATCAGCGCCACAGGACAGCGTATAGCTTGTCATTACTTCTGGCCAGGGATAACGGAGGATATAAAAAGATATGTCAAATCCTGCCCAGAATGTCAAAGGGTAGCTCCAAAGCACTGGACTGCTCCTGCAACTCTAGGGGAAATGCCCATAGTGGGAACACCTTTTGAGAGGGTTGCAGTGGATATTGTAGGACCTCTCACTCGGACCAAGAGGAGGAACAGTTACATCCTTACTCTGGTGGACACTTGTTCTATGTGGGGAGAGGCGGTAGCCCTGCCATCAATTGATTCAAAACATGTAGCAGAGGCACTACTTACAATATTTACCCGATTAGGATTCCCGCATCAAATCTTGACGGATAATGGTTCTCAGTTCAAGGGGAAACTAACGGAAGAAGTTTTTAAGCTATTTCAAGCCAGGCACTTTCATTGTAGTCCGTACCATCCACAAGGGAACGGCCAGGTAGAGAGGTTCAACGGGACTCTCATTTCTATCCTGAGAAAGCTGGCACACGAAAAACCGGATCTGTGGGATCAATTCCTGCCCGCCGCATTGTTTGCGTACCGGGAGGTACCACATAGTTCAACCGGGATGGCTCCCGCAACTCTGCTATTTCATTCATAACCCTCCACTCCCAAAGGAGCATAGGCCTTCAACAAACACATGCCAAGTCCTCCTGTCCCGTGCCATCATCTCAAGTTCTTTCCATGTTCTCCTCATCATTTTCACCTCTGTTTCCAACTCTCTTCTCCATGTACTTCTTGGTCTTCCTCTGCCTCTCTTGCCCTGGGGGTTCCAGAACAAGGACTGTCTTGTAATGCTATCAACAGGTTTCCTCAGTGTGTGTCCTATCCATCGCCATCGTCTTCTTCTCATCTCTTGTTCCACTGGCACTTGTCTAGTTCTTGTCATCAGTTCCACGTTGGTAACCTTGTCATACCATTTTAATCCCTCTATTCTACGCAAGCACCCATTTATGAAAGTCTGTAGCTTTTTCTGCTATTTGGGAGACCAATAAAAGGTCCATTAGAAGCTTTATTAAGGACCTGGACAGATGAGAAGGCGGAAGAGACTGTTACCTCATCGTATCAATATGTGAACGAACTGACCACTCGTTTGAAAGCTGGATGGAAACTGGCAAATGATAATTTGAAACAAGCCAGGAAGAAACATGCAGCATATTTTAATAGGAAGGCAAAGGACAGGGAACTGGCAGTCGGAGAGAAGGTGCTGCTTCTACTACCCGGAAGCCAGAATAAATTACAAATTGGTTGGCAAGGTCCATATACGGTTCTAGAGAAGGTGTCTAGAACAAACTATAAAATTGACAAAAAGGGGAAGGAAAAAGTTTATCATGTAAACCTGTTAAAGAAGTATCTGGACAGACCACTCCAGGAAAGCACCCCCTTATTGACCTTGGCTATTGCAACCCAGATGCAAAAAGAACCACTCACCTCACATGAATACCCATTACATCCTTGTGAAACAGCAGCACAGGTAAAAGTCAGTAAGCACCTGACTAAAAACCAGAGGGAGAGAGTTCAACAAGTTCTGGAGGAACATACAGATGTATTAACAGATAAACCAGGCCATACAAATTTGCTACAGTATGACATGAAACTGGTAGACTCAAACCCAATCTGTATGAGAGCCTATTCTATTCCGTTCGCGAAGGAGAAGGCATTGAAGGAAGAAATAGAGTATTTGTTGAAGGAGGGGATTATTTCGCACAGTGAATCATCTTTTAGTTCTAGGGTCGTTTTGTTGAGAAAACCGTCTGGGGAACACAGACTGTGCATAGATTACAGGAAACTGAATGCTGTCACAGAAGGACAAGTGGATCCATTACCAGACACAAAACAGTTATTTGCCAGACTGAACAAGGCAAAATACTTTTCAAAGGGGGATCTTATTAAAGGCTATTACCAGATCCCAGTGAAGCCTGAAGTGAGACCTTATTTGGCTTTTAGCACTTCGGATGGACATTATGAATTCAATATGCTACCATTCGGACTGAAAAATGCTCCGAGTGTGTTTTCAAGGATGATGCGCAAATTGTTGGATCCCCTGAATAACCCATGTATCACAAATTTCATGGATGATATTCTCGTCGCCACCGAGACATTTGAAGAACACATTGAAGCTCTGGAGATGTTGTTTGATAGACTTCGGGAGGCGAACTTAACGGCTAGGCCAACAAAATGTTGTATTGGATGCAAGGAGTTGGAATTCTTGGGGCACACTGTATATCAGGGTAATATGACCCCTGATCCTAAGAACTTGGAAAAACTGCAGAGAGCACCTAGGCCACAAACAAAAAAAGACGTGCGATCATTCGTGTCGTTATGCGGATTTTATCAGAAATACATCAAAAATTTTAACGCTATATGTGCTCCTCTGACTGATCTGACTCGCAAGGGACTTCCAGATAAAATTATTTGGACTGCACAATGTGAACTAGCGTTCCAAGAGTTAAAGGAAAAACTCACTAGCAAGCCTATTCTCAAACTGCCTGATTTGACACAGGACTTTGTCTTAAGAACCGATGCAAGTAATGTAGGACTCGGAGGGGCTTTGTTGCAAAGATCATCTTCACCTGATGGGGAACTGAAACCAGTCGCTTATGCAAGCCGCAAATTGAATAAGGCGGAACAAGGATACTCCACAAGCGAAAAAGAATGTTTAGCGTTAATATGGGCAATAAAGAAGTTTCAAATCTATCTGTATGGTAGGACTTTTGTGGTGGAGACGGACCATCAGCCTCTCGTGTTCTTGTCTCAGGCTAAGCATGAAAACGCAAGATTGCTGAGGTGGTCTTTATTGCTTCAACCTTATCAGTTCAGTATCCAATATATCCCAGGCACATTGAATGTCGGTGCAGATTTCCTCAGTCGGCACCCCTGTGATCAAAATTAGAGTAGCGGCAGACGTGAGGAGTAATTTTACCTATGTGTATCGCTGGTTTTGGAACTTGCCATAGGCATGTTTTCAAGTGGGGAGATGTGTAGTGAAATTGACAGAGATACAACGGTAAAATACCTCCAAGGATAACATATAAGGATAAAAAAAAAAAACATAATGCGTAGGCTGCTGATGTACATGATCGCCCAGACCGCGGGTCATCACCCTCCATAAAAATTGACTTGCTAGACAGGCGGGGAACGGCGGATAAAAAGGAAAAAATATGACTGGAAAGATTGTGTGAGACTAGAAAGGCTAAGGAGACGCAATTGGGGGGGATGGAGGAAAGTAAAAATTCACGTCCCCCAAATTGACACGAGGTACGGAATGGACGCTTTTGCGATACCAAGCCCTTGATTTGAATTCAGCGGCTAAACGCAGATGTTCGAAATATTACAAAAATTAAAAAGTAATTTTTTCTTAATATTAATGTTAGGAATATAAAAATTAGCTGGCCGGATGGCCCATTCTGAGCAGTGAACAAATATGTTCTTAATTTTACAGACGGATAGATAATATTGAAGATAATGACAAAAGACAGTGTTATTCACATCATCGACAGACTGTATTGAATCTAAAAGTGTCTCTAATTGTACAAAAAAACACGACCTCGAGACGCAGGTGTTCAAATCTACGTAGTATGGAAGAGAGGGACATTTGTGGTGGCTGTGTCTAAAAATAACTTTTAACGACAAAATTTTGGAGGGGAGAGAAAGGTTGGTTCAAAAATCAAGTACATTTTGTAGAAACACAAGTAGAGACGGACAGACTAACAGATAAACATCCATACTTGACTGAAGCATGACTGAAATGACTTTAGGGTAGGAAATTTGAATTTAAAATAAACCTAGGCAGTGATTGGCCACAGACAATCATATCATTAGCGCTCAGACGCGAAAGTGGGGCCATTCTTCAATAGTTGTTCAGTGATAGACACAGATTTTAAAGTGTGGTGATTTCCATATGAAAGAAAGTGAAATAAATTTAGGGACGCCATACTATAGCCAGCAGCTCAGCTGAGTTTTGCTAGCATTTCTGTGTTATTTATTCATAATCTGGTAAGATTGAAATTATTTCTTTGTATGAATATTGTTTAATGTTCGAGTGATTTGATACTGCCATATCGAAATCTAGCCTTACAAACAAGTAGGGATTTGCTCTAGACCCCCCGCCCTAGTCAGGGTCTAGGGACCAACAATGTACATAAACTCCAGCAAGGGTTAGGCAAGACAGATCAAGTGTTGAGAATAATGAAACATATTACCTATCCTCTTTTAGGGCAGAAAACTAATAATATTTTTCAGAATCTATAGTCTGGGAGGATCTATCTGATGTAAAACCACCATGGTAAATGTGCTGTTTGGTCAGAGAGATCTGACCTGTCTGTATGATGTGGTTGTTGTGTCAGTGTTGTGTCCAGACGTGGGTAGAGAATAGATTTTGACACATGGCCCATACTTTGATTGCAGAGCTGTGAGTTTCTGTTGTCAACAAAGCAGTGTCTATTCAGTTGGTGACTTACTCGAGTGTATCTGTGCAGTTCTTGTGACAGAGACCACCATTATTGCCCGCCAGCACGGAGAGGTGGGACCACCAGATTTCAGCACCAGAGCTACAACTACCAGATGAGTGAGCCTCTGGTCTGCTGGACATTCACCAACGCTTTGTAGTTACTAATATCCCCATAAAAATTCCCACCATTTTCTGGACACTGTGTAGTCAATATAGACAGGTGTGATGAGGCCACCCCAACAGCACAAACATTAACTATCCTCCCAAGTAGATGACTACTAGAACATTTTAATAAAACTAACTAGTATAGTACATATATATGTACACTATTGCACTTATGATATAATATTCCATGTATTTCTTTCATAATCTCTAAATCCTTTTAAGTTCTGGTCAACCTAAAAAATTGATCCAGAACAAAATAAATGTAATATAATTCTATCAAAAAAATTTTACACACGTGAGTTAGTTCAGTGTATTTTAACATTTATTAATATTATTAGTCTTGTTGAATATCTGTGGGTATATCTATAACCTATTACACCACACTACATAGCATAACCCTAGACACTTTACGTAGCCACATTCATTAAAAAAAAAAATTAAGTGTGAGGTCGTAGTGGTAGCAAGAAAGGCCTTCTGACAATTCTCAACTACATTTTATCTCAGGAGCCTTCACAGCTGGCCTCATACAATTACATTTAGTAATATCACCATCATACAATACCATCAACACCACTACAATTCCAAACAAGTCGTATTCAAGAATTTGTTCCCGTTTGTGCCATGCTCTATCTATAACTAGATCTCGCCTTTTATTATCGGTCAAATATCTCGAGCAGCGTTTTACGTCAGCCGTGGTTTTCCCGTGTTTGTGTTTGTCTGTCACTATGGCGTCAGTATGAAGATGGTGTTGATCATTTTTGCTATTTTCTTCTTCGTACACTCTCAGACGTCCACTTGAATGTTCTCAAAGAAAGCAGTAGTCAGTTTGAGGCTATTTGAATCCCCGTAAAGCTTTTCCACGAAAGGAGCTGGCGTCGGCCATATGCACTTTCTCTGTACCACATATAAGGGGCAACTTTGAAGCAGATGTTCAGCAGTCATTTTATCAGTGCCACAGTTACACTGATCGGTAGTTCCTATCTTTAGCTTATTGAAAAGATGGTATCTCAATCTGTTGTGGCCAGTGCGGAGTCTGAAGATTACCACTTGTTCTCTTCTGTGGAGCTGGTAGTAAGCATCATTCTGTGTGTGCCCTGGATGTTCTACATTCCATTTGTTTCTGTAACTGATTCTGATAAAACTCTTTGCCTCCTCAAAAGTTATGCTTGCATCAGGCTGAGGTAGATGTGAACCTTCTTTTGCCATTCTGTCAGCCTCTTCATTGCCGGCGATGTTACAATGAGATGGGATCCACTGGATCACAAAACTTTTGAATCGTTGACAAAGTTTGTGGAGCACTACTCTGAGATCATCCAGGTCTGTATTATTTTGTCTTTTCAACGTTGCAATTACTGACTGTGCATCAGTAAAGAAAGCAACTTGTCTCTCTGCCGTTTCTTCTGTCAATATAACCTCTGCTGCAGTTTTCAAGGCCTCTGCCTCTGCTCTGAAGTTGCTGGAGAATCGTCCTGTCGCCACTGACAGCCTTTTTTCTGCACCAGTGCTTAAGGTCAGAAAGACACCCCCACCTCCATTTTCTGTTGCATTTGTTGCTGATCCATCTGTGTAAGCATGGGTCCAGGTGTTGCGTGGATAATGTTTCTCTATGTATTTTGTCGCTATGGATTTTCTATCTGTTGCAGTTTGGCTCTTTTTACTTTCAATTCCAGGAATGTTTTCTATCATTTTAGGGAAACGATTTTGTTTCCAAACTGGAAGCTTGTGTGCAGTGTAGATGGGCTTAACAGTGGATATTTCATCTATGGATACTGCTCTCATTTGTGGTTTGGTTGATTCTACAAAATTACTTCGTTTGAGTCGTTGCCTTCTAAGAGCATTTATTCTATGGCACATTGGGTGGTCTGTTAGTCTTTTGAATTTTTCGGCCTGTTGTTGAGCCCTGCAGTCTCTTCTATCTGTCATTGGCTGGAGGCATGTAATCTTTTCGAGTTCTTTTATAGGTGTTGACTTCATGCCTCCCGTTATAATTCTCATTGCTTGATTTTGGAATCTGCTAATTTTATCGAAGTTTGTCTTAGCTGCTGTTGCCCATGCTGCCATGCCATATTCAAGAACTGGCTTCACATGGAGATGTCAGAATCTCTCAGGAATGGCGTAATTTAGCCAGTTACAACATTAGTTCGTTTCATTGGAGCTTCCATTTGTCTAAACAAAGGGTTGACAACCGGTCTATAGCAGGGAGATAACCGGGTATGATTTGGTGGATTTTAAATGACGGAAGTGGAAAAAGGAAATAATATTTAAACTAGGGTAATTTCCAACCAGCCCTCGCCCCAGCCGTCAGTTAAAAGCGCGGTACCCGCAGAATTAAAAGGTACTTTTTCCGTGCTGCCAGTGAAAACCCACGTGATAGCATAATAAAGTCACTAAACTCATGAACTGTATAAGACAGAAGCGCAATATTTTCTTTGAAGTGAAGCTAACCTTCGGTACGGTAACATATTATTTAGATTGAATTGTTCACCGCGCTATTATGGAATTGCAGGAAGCAGATAGTCAAACACCTAGATTCTCATATGCCGTTTTTTTTCTTTTTATGCTACAAATATACAATACAGCAACTATGAAGAATCTGCAATGTTATTTTTAAAAAAATACTTCTTCTTCTTCTTTTTCTTCTTCTTTTTCTTCTTCTTCCTCTTCTTCTTCTTCTTCTTCTTCTTCTTCTTCTTCTTCTTCTTCTTCTTCTTCTTCTTCTTCAAGTACCATGCCTAGTGGCGTAGCAGATCATGTCTCTCCTCAGATTCCTGTCTCCAGTATAATTAATCAGTTCTGCTGTTGACTTCTTTCTATGCCACGATGTAAAACTATCCAGTATTTGCCCTCGTTGTCTTCCCGTATTTCTTTATCCTTCAATTTTACCTGTTGTTACGATATATTCCAGCTTCCCTGTTCTCATAACCTGCCCCAAAAGAAGTAGATTGCTTCTTTCTAACTTGTGAAATGTGTCCTTTGCGCATTGGCCTCTTTCAGGACATCATCATTACTCTTTTTAGCTGTGCATTGTATTTTTAACATTCTTCAGTAAAACTACATCTCTGTGACCTCTAATGCATTACCTGTTACTAACTATCCATGACTCACTCCCGTATGCCAGGATTGGTTCTGTGTAACACTGAAGAACTCTCTTTCTTACTTCCAATGAGAAAGAATTGTTGCATAAAACACTATTTATTTAAAAAATACACAGATTTATAAATGTTCGATTACCCTATATACAATAAATAAGAAGGACAGTTGATGCCGTAAGCAAATAGTGGTGGCATGTAAATGAATTCACATTGCTCGTGTGCGAATTCTAGACTTAGTGCGATACCCTAACCGAGGTCAAGCAGGACATCCAAGAGAGCATCCTGGAAAGAGGTAACCTCCGATGTTCTCGAATCGCCTGGCTGACGCTCAAGGATCTATAACCCGCACAAGAGTGGTCCAGCTCCATAATTCCTAATGTGATGTAACATGTTGAGAACCCAGCACTACACACTACGATTGGGGGAATCACTGGAGCCCGACTTACCTCTGCGTTTACCCGACATAAGAGGAATTTCTCAGGCCAAGTGATTCAAAAGCATATAAACTAAATTGCCTGCGTCAATTCTAAACTGTGCGAGGAGATTGTATAACCCATTTGGGGTAAGTGTAACATTTATTTTACAAATGTTAATTTGATCTGTTTCTTGCTAAGTGGTGTGACAAAACATGGCGGCCCTATCGATCTTTGTTTCTCTCCGGCAGTATCGGTACATTCATGGTACTGATTTTTTTAAATTTGCTCTCTAATTGTCGCACTTTTCTTTCTTTCTTTCTTTCTTTCTGTCTTTCTTTCTTTCTTTGCTTGTGTGGCAAATATTTTGTAGGTACAAACATTTGTTGACACTTCTCTCTGTAATGTCACCCGTTTGTTACCCGTTCGTCCTGGCTTGCGGTGAGCAACTGAGATAAGATAGTCGCCGGCGTGTATAGATTGAACCGCTGATAAGACGACTCGTTTGGTAACCCAGATTGCCAGATACAGAGTTTTTGCATACTCATACGACAGATAACGAGATTACTGTCTGTGTGACACATGTGGGCAGACAAATGTGACACATGTGGGCAGACAAGTGTGACATAATCGCTTCCGGGCCGACTTGTTATGACAACATTTCATAATAAGTATTACAGCTTACCTATGTTGTCATGTGTATCTACCGATCTGCCTGTGAGAGTTTATGGACATCAGATGTCCATATATGGTAATACATGACCTTTGCAGGCACGCACATTATTTCACGTGGGACTATTTTGAAAATATCACACCCTATCTGCATGATTTGAAATGATTGGATCTTTCTGATTAGATTCATAACAACAATGCGTGGGAAGATAGGAATATAGTCTGATCATTTCGCAGTTTTATTTCACTGTGAATTTCACTCTCGCCAAGACAACATCAGTCCTCGACAGAGTAAAGATTAGATTCATAATTCCTTTTTTTAACCGGTCCTTTTATTGGATTTCCAAATAAGACTTACAAAGCACAGGAAATGTCTACATTTTAATAAGGAAAACCAGAACTAGAAAACTGAAGAAAGACACGTAGTCAGAGGGAATTGAAGTTAAAATTAACGACACCCCAGACGCGTGTAAGAGGCCGATTCAAGTCTCTTTTATTCAACTGAGCAAAAAGTCTGTGAGTCAGGATTGGCGTAAGTTGTGATTTACATTTCATATTTTATTACTAACATGTGAACTAACATATATATATATATATATATATATATATATATATATATATATATATATATATATATATATATATATATATATATATATATATATATATATATATATATATATATATATATATGTATATATATATATATGTATATATATATATATATATATATATATATATATATATATATATATATATATATATATATATATATATATATATATACATACATACATACATACAGGGTGTCCATAAAATATTGTACCCTTTTGAAAAAATTTATTCTCGGCCCCATGATGTGGTACGAGGATGCTTTCTATCACAAAAGTAAGATAATCTCTGCAAGTTTATAAGTATACCTTACAAAGACTCAAAAAGAATGTAAGTATTTTTTTTCTCACCTACTAGACCAGTATGTTGAGAGACATGTAACAATTACCGGTTGGAACTCAACTGCAAAAGTGTCACTTGAAATACCCGCTGCGCGCATGCGCACTTTCTAGAGTCTTAGTAAGGTATGCTTAAAAACTTGCAGAGATTATCTTACTTTTGTGATAGAAAGCATCCTCGTACCATGTCATGGGGCCGAGAAGAAATTTTTTGAAAAGGGTACAATCTTTTATGGACGCCCTGTATATATATATAACAACGGGCTGATCACCCGTTTGCCAGTCACTTCGATTACGGAAACAACAGCAAATGGGTTGATTTGCCGTTGCCCTAAAGACGCCACTAGGCGTGATGGGAAACAATGGCAAAGAAAACCTATCTGCTGTTGCCCTAAGACGCCACTAGGCGTAATGGCCACTGACTGCTTTGATGGTTGGTGGCTAAGGACGGAAGAAGAAGAAGAAGTATATATATATATATATATATATATATATATATATATATATATATATATATATATATATATATATATATATATATATATATTTATATATATGTATATATTACCATGTGAAGTTTAATGTGTGAAACTCACAATTGAAGTCAAAGTCATTTGAGGCTGGCAACCTAAGCGTATAGAATGATGATTCATGAACCACTACTGCATGGGCTGGCGATTGCTTTATTGATAGTTTCGGTAAGAGAACTAAAAGCATAAAGAAGTTGAAGATTCCCTATGGAGCATGGAGGGAAAGATGACAGAAATGATGTACATTCTAAGTATAATACTTACATTTTCAAAGCAGTGTAAATGACCTTTAAACAAAGTCACTTTAAAATTAATGTAGATTTTCCAGCTTTAAACCAGTGTAAATGTCTATGTGAAAATATTCATTTTAAAGTAATGGAAGTTTCCAGCTTTTCAATCAGTGTAACTATAAATGAAAACATATTCAATTTATATTGTGAACACTTTTCAATAAGTGGAGATGTATATGTAAACAGACTCTGTTTGTATTATTAAAGTTTTCATTTAAATATGAAGTAACTATGAAAGCTATTCTATTTAAATGTAAAGAAAGTTTTATCCCGAGGGATTAAATTTAATTCTCATCGAGGGTAAAGTCTGAGTAATTGGGATGGTGGTATGGGGAGATAGGAACCCATAACTATGGGGTGGAAAACGTAATACTCAGAAGAACGTTTCGTTTTATTCTTTTACCATAGTTATTGGTGGTACCAGCAGAAAGTACTATCTCTGGAACAAGAAGGGAACCGTGGCCTAAGCTTTAAGACGAAGGACGATCGTTGTAGACTATCCTTGACGTTTCTGGGAAACAAGCTACCCCCGATAACCTTGATCAGAGACGAGCGTGAGCAGAAGGAAAAGAACCAACCCATAAGAAGGAGCAGAACCGTCATTGGCAGCTAAGTTCTAATCTATGCTGCCACTTGATCTTCTTGTAACATCTCACATTCCTTAAAGACCATGATGATAACTTTTCTTGATTCATAACTATTCAAATTAAATCCAACTGTTAAAACCTAAAGTGATTATTAAATTTTGTTATTTGTAATGTTACAAATTTAACTTCGATTTAATTATTTTAAAGTTACTGCATGTTTGTCTCAGTCAAATTACTACACACACTCTAAAAAGAGCTATACTAGAATAATAGAATTACACTGAGTAATTCAGGGGTGGGGGATTAAACGAGCTGAAAGTAATAAGTGCTTAAATCCTTCACAAAAGCGTCGGCAGAATTACAGAGTTAACATATTCAGCCAACGCAGTATTGTTCTCGCTCATTCTGAATATCTTGTGAAGACTCCCTTCGTAATAGAAGTGTCATCACCCTTCTATCTACATCTCTGCCAAGAGTAATCTTGTACAAAGGTAGATACATTTGAAGCCCATATTAGATGCTCTTGAGTTTTAGAAACTGTTGAACCATTACTGCAACGCTTGGGAGACAATACCGTCACAATTGGGGGCTCGTCCGGGATTAAACGCGGTCGCACAAGCGTGATAATTCACAGTTGAGCGACACGGGCCGGGGATATAGAACTTTTTAAGTTATTTCCCTAGACTTGATTTACATAAATTTCAGATTTACTGAAAGAATCGTGTCAAGAGTGTGTTTAATTGTAAGACTGAGCATACATTGCATTAATAAATAACAGTAACAGTAACCGTGTAAAGAATAATTGAATACGTGAAAGAAACAAAATTTCTTGTAAACTAAAGTTAAATGTAAAGAAATAAGAACTTCACTTGGTGAGGCAAAATCAGTGTTGTAAATTTGTGATTTTGCTAGTAGTAGTTGTTGTGCATTTGTGTAGCTTTGTAAACAGACTTTTCGGTCAGAATAGCAGAGTCCCAAAACCTACATGCATTTTACCTTAATCTAGGTCGCGAACTAGATTTTTCAGCGAAAGAACTTTCTGACTTCGTGCTTACTTCGATGAGAGAGCAGAAAGAAAAAGATAGAGAGGAAAAAGACTGGACGGAGGCAGAGAAAGCTGCACTCCGTGAGGAGAAGGCAGCTGAGAGGGAAGAGAGAAGGATGGCTAGGGAACACGAAAGAACCCAAGATGAAGAGAAGAAAAAGCAACGGGCTAACGAAGCCGCGGAGAGAGAAAAAGAGAGTGCATTTGCTAAGGAGAAGGAACAGGCCAAGAGGGCACTCCAAGAAAAGAACGAACAAGCCGAAAGAGTGGAAAAAGAACAGAAGAGGGCATTCGCTAAGCAGAAGGAACAGGCCGAAAGAGCGGAAAAGGAACAGTAGAGGGCATTCCAAGCAAGGAAGGAACAGGATGACAGAACCCACGTTATTAGAATGAAGGAATTGGAACACGAAGGAAGAAAAGTGGATTCTAGTTCTAGCAATGGCGGGTCTGGCAGTTCTCAAAATAGCGATGGAGGAAACACCACTCAGGGGGTAGCACCTAGTGCAGTATCCTTCCAACTAGATGTCTATTCTGAGGCTTCAGAAGAAATAAACATATATCTCTCTAGGTTTGAATCCTTAGCAGCTACATATGGCTTGGAGAGGGAGAGATACAACATGAAGCTATCCCAGAACCTGAGGGGATCTGCTTATGATGTGTTTCTCAAGATACCCACGGAAGAAGAGAACAACTACGACATGTTGAAGAAAGCTCTGCTACAGCGTTTTATGCTTAACGCAGAGACTTTTCGTGGTAAATTCCGTGAGGCGAAACGACAGAAAGATGAATCGTATAGACAATTTGCTACACGACTAGAAACATACTTGGAGAAGTGGGGATCACTCAGCACCTTTGATAAATCCGGTTGCAGGAGATGATTGTCGTGGAACAGTTCAAAGACTCGCTCACCCCTGACATGAGACGGTTTCTGGAGGAGCATGGGGCCGAAGCTCTTTAGCAGGTGGTACTGTTTGCCGATATGTACCAGAGCGCCCAGTCGGAAGTGAATCCGTCTAAAAGGCGCCACCTCGATAGTCATCCCAAACAGAATGATCACCCCGATGATAACTCTAAAATTATGGACAACCAAATACACAAAACAGTTCACCAACAGCAACAACAACAACAAGATCACCAGAGGCAGAAACAGAGCAATTCAGCCCAGGGAACTGGAAGACGATATTGTAAATAGTGCAAAACTGACACACATTTTACATCGGATTGTAAGAGGCGGAAATCCAGCCCTTATATTATCGCTTGCCTGATTAAGGGGCCAATAGGGAAACATGACCCCTAGGCATATGAACAAAATCCTAGTTACCCTTCTATTACTGAGCAAGTAACCGTTGGCAACCAAACCATACGGTGCTTGTATGATTCGCGCCTCGAATATTCAGCTTTAGTTTCTCCATCTTTGGTGAAGGCCCACCAATATACTGGTGAAACTGTAGAAATACAGGGGCCTCGAAAGAGTATAAAGCCTATGCTACATCCGGTAGCGGAAATTGATTTTTCAACCCGATATGTGCGGGGCAAAATCAATGCCACAGTGGTAGCCGATTTAGTCTATCCTCTCATTTTAGGGAGGAAATATGTGTTCCTTAGAGATCTCTCAGGTGACTCCAGGCCGACGCAAACGATAGAGAACTCAGGACACGCCTCAGCGGCCCCTGAGTTGTCATTTTTACACAGCCTGAATATTTCAGAGCTGAAGCAGGCACAAAGAGGGCAAATCAAACCCGCAAGTCTTGCTTTTCTAAATGGTATGGTAATTACGCCCATACTCCCCAGGGAGCATATTACAGGGAGAAAGGTTTGGTATATAGACGGGTGGGAAATAAGAGACAGCTAGTTGTCCTATTACCATATCGCACCCGCCTAATGCAGGAAATGCATTTAACCATGCCCCACCCCATTAAAGGTTCATATGCCCTGGTAAAACAGGTCTCTTTGAATTACTTCTGGCCAGGTTTGCGACATGATGTTCGACAGTTTGTGCGAGATTGCTCTGTTAGCCATAGCCCAGACAACCAGAAGGATGAAACTACGAAGAAAGAGTTTGAGCAGAGTAACCAACAACCAAAGTTAGATAACTCGCACCTCAACTCGACATTTCTATGCAGTAAAGCAGAGTTACGACGAGCGCAGATGGAAGACATTACTTGAGCGCCATACTCTGAACAGAGTCAGTTCAAGATAAACCATACTTCAGCTGGAACTTTTCACAACGAGGATAGAATTATGTTTCGACGGACGAGGCAAGGGAAGCAACTCGTGCTGCGTCTCCCCCTAAGACCCTCCGTCATGAAAGCGGCTCATGTATCATCATCAGGAAAACATGTTTCAATACGAACGACGATGAATAAACTTAAGGAGGTTTATTTTTTGGTTTAGACGGTGGGCAGATGTGCGTCAGTTCGTTCAAAGCTGCACACACTGCCAAGCGAGAAACTCAGTCATAACATATAAGGAAATGAAACCCGAGGCCTGTAAACGGTAAATTAATATGAAATAAACATAAAGGTATGTTTTCAGGCACTCGTAAGAAATAAAGAAGTAGAACACTAGACAACAGAAGAACAACAGACATGAGTGGCTTACCCAGGATTTGAACACTGGACCTTCCGTGCGACAACCCCGCCTAGCTATGCAAGCGAATCACACTACCCTCCCTGCCATCTACGCATCACCAAAAAATGATGCTTTGATGACAGGTCAATAGTGCGAACCGAAAGACATAACACCGGAAGTCCACCACGGGCAGTACAGCCTATTGTTACCAACATATTACTGGTATATATATATATATATATATATATATATATATATATATATATATATATATATATATATATATATATATATATATATATATATATATATATATATATATATATATATATACAATGTAGATTTTTATTATTATATTTATCTGGCGGAGGGAAGGTATTTGTTTTTAGAATCAGGATGCTTTCCTGTTCAAAGATATATCACCCATGATTGATTGATACTGTTGTTATATGGATTATCTCCCCTGGAGATCGAATTTGGCATATGAATCTGGATTTTGTTAGTCTGTGCCTTGTTGGGCCAGAAAACAGATTGTTCTTGTTTAGGTTTATGCAAGAATGTTTATGGGCCAAGTCTATGTTTACTCTGTGTCTATTTCAGACGAGTATGTCTTATATCTTGATATCTTGGTATGTTTAAGTGGAACTATTTTTCCTTGTACTGTACTTTGGGGTCAGGTGCTTTCGGCGCATGAATAGACGTTAGACGGTTCTTCGGTGATGAAGGAGCCTGGCGGGATGTCATGTCTTAGACATGTCCAAAGTTTGTGATCTCTTCGATTGATTATGGGGACAAAGATAGTTTCTTCTAGGATTGCTAAATCCATGAGTTCCTCAATGTTGATTCAGTAACGCCAGGAGAGTGTTTGTGTTTGCTAGTATATTTCGTATGGCAAGGTAAAGAACTGTTCACTGAACTCTTTCATTCCTAGGCTCAGATGGGCAGGCGTCGATATGAATTTACCTATGTATACATATGTCGGGACGACATGTTATCTAGCAGCACTGAATATGTTTATATGCAGCAATTATGAGGACAGAATATGCTGATTCTGGTAGAATCATTTATGTTTATGCACAAAGCGTCTATTGAAGATTTGCTATACATCCGTATAGTGAGCGATTATATGTCACCTTTTTTTTTTTTTTTTTTTTTTTTCCTCGCTTGAGGTCGCATATTTTTTCCTCGCATGAGGTCGCATTATCCCCGCCCAAACCCGGCCCTGGTCAAGACCACATGTCCCAACACAAGAAGACCCAATGACAACATGTGTCACCGTAGTGATCTTCTGTGTTCTCACACAAGAGACCTAATGACACATGAATGTCATTGTACCGGTCCCTGTGTCTAGACACATGATCCCAGCCAAAAGCCAGGATACCAGGCATTGGGTAGTACAGTGTAAAATACACTGTAGGTTTAAGTCAGTTGAACAATAATTTTGGGTCGTTAATATAACAAAGTATGAGAAAATGGTTTTAGAAATTTGAATAATTTGAGTAATAAGTTATTTGTTCCTAACATGGGAGATAAAAGAATGAAAATGTAGTGTTTTTTTTAAGGGAGGGAACCTTTTTAGACCTTAAAGAAATCTAAGTATACATCATTAGAGTTTACCAACTTTGCATATCAGATTAATTTTAGTAAAGATATAGAAGGATTAATGAAACTAAGGTAAAAAGTACTAAGGGGAATAACTATGAATATTAACGCCCTTTACAAGTTTAGTGAGTTAGGATAGGGAAACGCACGTGAAAAAGTGAGCGAAATATAAACAGTTATGTAGCACAGTTCACGGGGTTGACAGCATAGAATTAAGCGTGGCGATAGGTGAGTGAACTGAATAACGGACCAATCGAATTCACTCAAAAACAACTTTGGACCATCAGATAGGAAATTGAAGGACGAAAGGAAGTCAGTCCTACCAGAGAAGTCGACCGGGCAAGACGAGCCTCGCTGGGAGCTCAAGAAATGTGAAACCTGCGGTTTGCAGAAGGTCTACATAATTAGCTAGATATAGAAAGGTAGTAATAGGAAATTCAGGAGAACACTTAGAATTGATTGATAATTTGTGCTGCTAAACCTAGGATTAGCTCATAGGGGTGATAGTAGGACAGTGATAGGTAACGGACTTCTGTATATAACGGTAAGATGAACTTTGAACTATTTTTTGACTTTCAGCAAATTTGTCACAGGCTAATGACGCTCATATTTAAGGGAGCGAGCTACAGAAGAGAATATTGAAGCAAAGGCATAATTAAAGCTTAAAAAGTGGATAACTTTTATTATCAGATAGCCAGGATGGGCTGTCATACAAAGAAGATGAGACATTGTTATTAAACAAGAAAATTGTACAGAGTTTTGCAACACTGTCGTATGGTTATGCGCTCTCTCGCCAACGTAAGAATCGAAGCCAGATACTACAACACTTGTCGACGTTGGATTTACAAAATAAGTTGTTTTGTTTGAGATGCTTCTTAACAGGGTATAAGACTGATCAGGTTGAAACAGATTAGAGGACAGAAGAGTAAATGGTGAATTAGATTACTGAGAAACAACTCATGCGCTCTCACTAAAGAGTAAGTATGAAGATGCCTCCACAGCTGCACTAGACATTATATAACTTTATATGTGATTTATGAATTGATATTGATGCATGCAATTGAGCCAGGCCTGACAGGTTATAGTACTTTAGAAAAGAGTCTACAGTAGGGAATATAATAATAAAATCTTTGGGAAAATACATAGAGCCTAGGTCTGGATGCCTGGATATAAAATGGAGATTGGAATGTACCTTTATGAAAAAGGATTGTGGAACATGTTATGTAAATAAAAGCTATTATGTTTGGAAATTCAACACTCAAGTTGGTTTAATCAATAAAAGGATGTGGAGGGGGTATGTGAGAAAGAGTTAAACCTATATAACATATATAGCCTTAAAACCACTAGTACAAGCACGTCGCTGTTCACCACCAAGGAGGGAAGAACGTGGTCTGGGTTGAACAAAAGACGAACCTTATATCATCCAGGAATCACCATCTCTGGCGGAGCAAGGGGGCCAGTAGGAGAAATAGTCTCACTTGGAGGAAAGAAACAAAGTAAATGATAGATAACTAGGCCTGCCTCAGCCACCTAGTTATAATTAGGATTGGGCAGGGACCACCACCGGCTCGGTCACAGCTCAACAGGGAACCAGAAGCCATTTTGGAATCCTATTTATTTTGGAATCCTACTTATTGTCGATCATCAATCAGAGAACGGGAATGCCCCCTTATTATCAGGTGATGATTAAGAGATCACAGTTATAAAGAAAACCCAATACTAGTGGGTTAACATTATCTTCACATAGATTTGCTGTAATTTACCTAAAGGAATCTTCGCTAGAAAAGAGGTCCTGTTTAGGAGTCAAGTTTGAACAGTATTTATTAACTGACATGCTCGGTCAGTAAGGCCTGATGATTGTATTTATAAACAATGGAAATCTAAGTGCTTGTTTACAGATGTTCCATTGCAATGTTATTCAACATGAATGCTAATTTATGATGGTAGCCCATTGATCAACACTATGCTGTTTATGTCGACTTGTATTCCTGTAACGATGCTCGTACTGTCCATGTGTACGTCCTATTAAATAATATGAAACGACCACAGTAGTCCAGCCATCCTTGACTTCCACCTGTGATTGGAGTGAGTGACCTGTGCACCTGTCGAACTGTCATCCATTCGCGTTTGTCTATATTGATGTTGACACTCACCCATTGATCAGTATATACGCACTTAACAGTACACCTTGTCAGGGCCCCAACAGTCGGTAACCTGACCTATTTACCGAACATTGTGACTGGACGAGCTTTATCCAAAAAAAAAAAACCAGTCCATACTAATCTGGTGCGAGAAACAAAAACTTTATCAATGTGATGTCCAGTACGACCTTATCACCTATTAATGACGCAATAACTTCTATTGTTTCCCTATAATACAGCATAGGCCAGTCCACACAAGAGAAAGAGAACTTAATACTGAGTCTAGTACAGGATAGTAGACTTAAAACAGTAAGTACAGGACAGAGGGTAGGTTTTCATATTGTATAACATTTATAACATATAAGGAAGGGAAACCCGAGGACTGTAAACGGTAAATTAATATGAAACAAACATAAAGGTATGTTTTCAGGCACTCGTAAGAAATAAAGAAGTAGAACACTAGACAACAGAAAAACAACAGACGTGAGTGGCTTAACCAGGACTCGAACCCAGGACCTTCCGTGCGACAACCCCGCCTAGCTATGCAAGCAAATCATACTATCCTACCTGCCATCTAGGCATCACCAAAAAAATGATGCTTCGATGACGGGTCATTAGTGCGACCCGCAACACATAACACCGGAAATTTACCATGGGCAGTCCAGCCTATAATGACGCAATCACTAAACATACAGAAAAACAGCAGATTAACACTAGTAAATGATAGAAGAACAGGCCTAAAGCCCTACAGAACATGGGGAACAACAGAAGTGATTGTGTCATTAATAGGCTGGACTGCCCATGGTAAATTTCCGTGTGTTTGTTTATTGTATCATTCAAGTCAAGATACTGGTGTACTACCAGAGATATTTATTCTTGATGATGTTCGTACCCAAGTTCGTTCCAGAATTCCTGTGTGGTGTTTAATGTTTTTGTGACAATCCTTAGCATGCTTAATATCCGCTATTAACTGCAAAAACCTTCAACAGAAAGTAGTTCAGAAAGTCTTCAGGGATCCAGGAAAACAGTTTATTATCTTGAACATAAAATCCAAAACAAAGTCATTTGCATGCGTTTACAATTCTTCATGAAATGTAGTGTCTTGATATACATTTATTTTTCCTCCTTGTAATTTTATCCAATTTGGGGTAAATACTTTGCCTAGTTCTTTTTCATTATGCTTCTCTGGTTTATCCAACTTAGGGGTAACTGATAGCCGGGTCTCTACCTCTTGTATGATTTGAGTTAATTTGACATTAGAGGGCTCAGTTTTCATTTCTTATAAGTTCAGATCGTTTTCTCAACAATTAGGCATTTCTGGCCCAACTACGTTTTATTCTGAAAAATGAAAAAGTCACACGAAGCTGTACTTACGGGTAATATGAATTCCCAACTATGTAAAAATTATCTGCTTCACACAGAGTTGATATCTGATAACTTCACGACCAGCAGTTGGATGGACTAGGGCTACGTCCGTACAAACTGGCTTCTGTAGATCTTCTTTTCTTCTTCGATCCTTAACCACCGACCGTCAAAGCAGTCAGTGGCCATCACGCCTAGTGGCGTCTTGTAGGGCAACAACAAATTGATTCCACTTTGCACGGTCGGTGGCCATCCGTCGTACAGTGCCCCAACTCTGGTTCATTCTTTGCATCTCAGCCTCCACAGTCCTCCGCCAAGTTGTTTTTGGTCGGCCTCTCTTTCACTTTCATTCAGGGGTCCAAAGCATAGCTGTTCTTGTGATGGCATTGGAGTCTCTTCTGAGGACATGACAAACCCAGCTCCAGCGTCTGCCAGCTATGATGGTGTGCATGTCCTCTTGCTTGCTACGAGTAAGCAGATCTTGGTTGGTGATGGTATTCGGCCAAAAGATGCGGTGAATTTTTCTTAGGCATGTTGTGTGAAAAGAGGACAATTTTGACATTTCCTTCTCTGTGACTCTCCAGCATTCCGCACCATAGAGAAGCACAGAAAGCACGCAACTCTGGTATAATCTTAATTTTGTGCTTGTGCTGTATTGAGAGGACTTCCAGATGTTGTTTAGGCTAAAAAAGGCTGTTCTTGCCTTATTCTTTCTGATGTTGATGTCTTTGCCTGCCCCACCGTCTGGTGTTACTATGCTTCCTAGGTATGTGAAGGTATCTTTCTGTACCAATTGCTGATTCCTTACTGATATGGGCTCAGGGTTGCTCAAATTGAGCGTCATGACCTCAGACTTCTTTAAATTGATGTTCAAGCTCACCTGCTGGCTAAATTTATTAAGTCTATCCGTTTTTTCCTGGATGTGTTGATGTGAATGTGCCAGCAGTGCAATGTCATCTGCATATTCCAGATCTTCCAATGTAGAAAATGTAGTCCATCTTATTCCTCTTGGACTGCCCTCTGTTGTCTGGCGCATCACCCAGTCTATGACTGTTAAAAAAAGAGTGGTTGATAAGGGGCATCCCTGTCGTACTCCTGTCTTCACCTCGAAGGTTAGGTTGCTCTGCCCAACACTACACGTAAAGTTGGCATAGAGGCTTTTTATGATTGCCACTATGCAGCTTGGAATTCCATAAGCCCTCAGTATTTTCCATAAACTGTCCCTATGTATGCTGTCAAAAGCCTTTTCAAAATCAACAAAATTTATGTAAAGCTGTCTTTGCCATTCTGAGCACTGCTCTATAATGTTCCTGAGAGTGAATATATGGTCTACACATCTTCTGTTCTTTCTAAATCCTGCTTGTTCTTTCCTCAGTTTGTAGTCTACTGCCTTTGAAATTCTCTGTATAATTATCCTGCCTAGTATTTTGCTGGGAACTGAGAGAAGAGTGATTCCTTCTGTAGATCTGGATATGCAAAATTTGCTATCTCAGAGTGGTGGGCGATTTTACTACCTTTTGGGTGGTTAATCTAATACTTCTTTATTTATTTTATTGGGTGTCATATGCTTACTGATGGAGGGTCTCGGCTATTCCGATTTACGTCATCGGTTGCTAAGCAACTCCAGCCTAAAGATAGCGTTGAGTCGCTATTTAACCTAGTTTCGACTAGTTTCAGTAAATAAATATTAGACAAACATAAAGGTATGTTTTCAGGCACTCGTAAGAAATAAAGAAGTAGAACACTAGACAACAGAAAAACAACAGACGTGAGTGGCTTACCCAGGATTTGAACCCCGGACCTTCCGTACGACAACACCGCCTAGCTATACAAGCGAATCACACTATCCTCCCGGCCAACTAGGCATCCCCGAAAAAAATGCTTTACTGACCGGTCATTAGTGCGAAACGCAAGACAACACCGGAAGTTTACATTGGGCAGCTTAGCCTTATTAATGACGCAATCACTTCTGTTGTTCCCCTATTATACAGTATATGTCAGTCCACACAAGACAAAGACCTTGATACTGTGTCTAGTAAGTGATAGAAGACTTAAGAACAGTAGTATAGAACAGAGTGTAGGTGTCTGGTATTGTATAAACATTTATAACATATAAGGAAGGGAAACCCGAGGCCTGTAAACAGTAAATAAATATTAGACAAACATAAAGGTATGTTTTCAGGCACTCGTAAGAAATAAAGAAGTAGAACACTAGACAACAGAAAAACAACAGACGTGAGTGGCTTACACAGGATTTGAACCCCGGACTTTCCGTACGACAACACCGTCTAGCTATACAAGCGAATCACACTATCCTCCCGGCCAGCTAGGCATCCCCGAAAAAAGATGCTTTACTGACCGGTCATTAGTGCGAAACGCAAGTTAACACCGGAAGTTTACAATGAGCAGCTTAGCCTTATTAATGACCCAATCACTTCTCTCGACTAGTTTTAGTTTCAATCTAATACTAGCATAACTCGAGTCTTTATTTCATTAAAACATCGTAACTGTTCTTCCTAATCTAACTGATAACTATTAGCACAAATGATGCTATAGTATCAGTAGTAGGCCTTCCGGTGACAGTATGGGAAGATAGGAACCCATAACTATAGGGTGGAAAACGCCATACTCAGAAGAGCGTTTCGTTCTATTCTTTTACCATAGTTATTGGTGGTACCAGCTCTGGAACAAGAAGGGAACCGTGGACTAAGCTTTAAAACGAAGGACCCACGTGGTAGACTCTCCTTGACGTTTCTGGGAAACAAGCTACCTTAGACAACCTTGATCAGAGACGAGCGTGAGCAGAGGGAAAAGAACCAACCCATAAGAAGGAGCAGAACCGTCATTGGCAGGTAAGTTCAAATCTATGCTGCCACTTGAACTTCTTGTAACATCTCACATTCCTTAAAGACCATGATGATAACTTTTCTTGATTCATAACTATTCAAATTATATCCAACTGTTAAAACCTAAAGTGATTATTAAATTTTGTTATTCATAATGTTACAAATTACTACACACACGCTAAACAGAGTTATACTAAAATAATAGAATTCCACTGAGTAAATCAGGGGTGGGGGCTTAAACGAGCTGAAAGTAATAAGTGCTTAAATCCTTCACAAAAGCGTCGGCAGAATTACAGAGTTAACATATTCAGCCGAAGCAGTATTGCTCTCGCTTATTCTGAATATCTTGTGAAGACTCCCTTTGTAATAGAAGTGTCTTCACCCTTCTATCTACATCTCTGCCAAGAGTAATCTTGTGCAAAGGTAGATACCTTTGAAGCTCATATTAGATACTCTTGAGTTTTGGCCACTGTTGGACCAATACTACAAAGCAGGGCAGGCAATACCGTCACAAGTGGATATATATATATATATATATATATATATATATATATATATATATATATATATATATATATATATATATATATATATATATATATATATATATATATATATATATATATATATATATATATATATATATATATATATATATATATATATATATATATATATATATATATATGAGTCTGGCAACCTCAGCGTATGAGTATAATTGTTGCATACTTTTTACATAGTGGGCAGTCTATGGTCCTGCCAGAGTGCGCACCAGTCGTGATATAGTTATATTATTTGTGCGGTCGATTTATTCACGCACGGGCGTGCACCATGCAGAGTATGAGTTTGCTCTTGGCGCACGGGTTACCTAGTTTAGGGTATGACGTCAGGATTTTGAAAAGGGCAAGTCGGACTTACTGTCCGTGTGTGTTGATTTTATTCTGTACAATTCTGTGGAAGAATTGTTTATGAAGGATTGTTTGGTCTTCAGGTTGAAGCCAACATTCAGTTCTATACGTAAGTTGTTTTGAGCCCTCATTTCATTAAAAATGTTGATGGTTAAGTGAAATGGCTACTCATCACTGGAGTCTAGCGGGAATCCATATTTGCTGGGTTCCTAGAATGGAACAGTAGAGATCTTAGCCTCACTTAGATCTATCGTAGTGGAAATTCCTACGAGCGAAGAATGTATTTGATCATATTTTGAACATTATATTTCGTAATGCCAACGTCCAGGTCTTGGCATATAGAAGAGAGGTTAGCCAAAGGAAGTCTCTAACCTATTTGTATTTTTTATGTATAACTACATGGATCTTATTAACTGTGTGAAGTAATGAAACAAGGAAGTCCTGGATTAAGACAAGTTACTGTAGGGAAAACGTCATTCATTAGTATGAAGCTGTTTACTATGGCAGATGTCCTTGAAGAAGGTCAACGGACATTACTTTAACTTCCAACTGATAGTAACATTTAGTGAACCATAATCACTTGGGTAGAAAGGAACTTGATTTGCAATGGATCTGCAGAGGATCTATAATTATTATCAGAAACTGTACTTTGTATTACTACCATGCATAATTGTTGATCGTCCACGTCAAACAATGTATTCGTCCTAGTGAACGTCTTCTGTGCCACGTCAATAAATTATATGAACTTTTACCAACGAGTTGTGTATAGCCCAGTATTGGCCAATTTGCCTGCCACTCGTTGGAGTTTGTTGGATAGCTCTTTGTCATTTTTGGACCATTCGCGTAACGATACTATAGTCCGTTCGGAAATTCGTGCCCACAGAAAGCGTCAATTTTCTCCAAAACTGTTTGTTGTATGGACATGAACTTTTGCATGCAGTCTTAGATTTTCCATGCAGTTATTAATATATTTTTTGCCCTTACAAAACTCATGTCATGTTCGAATTTTCTTCTTTACGTTATATAAAAAAACTCTTACCGTTGTCTGGGTTAATTTTTAGTAGCTTTACAGGAAAGTTACAAGATCCGTTCAAAAATATTTTTTGTGGTTTGAATTAGTGTTGTGACTACATGTCCGCACGAGTGCGCACCTATTGTACACAGTCGCGAGTAACTAATTCAAATAAAAAAAATATTTTTGAACGGATCTTGTACCTTTTCCTGTAAAACTACTAAAAATTAACCCAGACAACAGTAAGAGTTTTTGATATAACGTAAAGAAGAAAATTCGAACATGACATGAGTTTTGTAAGGGCAAAAAATATATTAATAACTGCATGGAAAATCTAAGACTGCATGCAAAAGTTCATGTCCATACAACAAACAGTTTTGGAGAAAATTGACGCTTTCTGTGGGCACGAATTTCCGAACGGACTATAGTACCCTGGTACACCTACCACTAGCTAACACCAGTAACCTAAAAAGAGCTCAACAGTATTTGGCGGCTGCAGTGTGGTTTGAAATCACTTTGTTTCAAGAAAGAGACCGTTCCCAACGTTGTTTCAAGAAAATCGGTTGTACGGAGAACACTATATTCTTCAACAATACTATGAATTCAACTAACGGTTACCAGAAGGTCAAGGTCAACAGTGAACCTCAACATCAAGTTCTACATTGAAGGACTACGTTGGACCTCATCTTTTAGTCCTCATTATCGTACGAGCATTATTCAAGTACTCAAGAAGAAGTATTTCGAATTCTCAAACGTACATCTACGGAGACGAGGCATATTTTTTTGTCAGCCGAGATAAGTATAAACGTGGTATCGTTTTCCACTGTATTGCGTTTGGCTATGTCTATTCTATAGATATGTCCACTTCTATTCATGTGTGCTGCTTGTTCTATGTTTTATGTTTATAGCGGGAGGATGGGTAGGAGACTTATGACGGAAACATACCAGTTTCACCACAGGTCCGTCTTAAGCGTTCTATAGGAATTATTTTGCAGACTTCCCTCAGTGGAATGTTCCTACGCGTGAGCGTAGAAGGATTCTAGGTCCACTGTGTCTGGTGGTCTGTGACACCTATTTGTTTAGCTGTTCTGTCAAGTTTTAATTGTTGTTTTCGTAGTTATTTTTATTCGTACCTTGGTTTTATGATGTATCTTGTTTGTGATTATTGTCCATTCTCGCCTAACTATCGTTGATATTTTTACAAAACCTATGTTTATACACTGTGTTGTTCATTGTCTTGTTTATTATCTTATCGCAGTTGTCATCGTAATTCTTTACGACATCCTATTTTAGTTTCACATTTGTATTTTATTTGATTTCTGCGATTGTTTTCACTTGTCTTTGATTATTTCGTCTCGTCATTATTGTGTCTATTGTCTATCACGTTGTTGCTTTCATAACATTTCATTGCATAAATTACTTTATTAATTATTAATATATTTGACATGTATATGACAATAATTTCCCGTTCTAGGACAGGAACGAAGGCCACTTGGTGAATTAACAAGAATAATTAATCTACATTAATTAATTATCATTTAAGAAAGTAAGAGTATTGTGACTACTTATAAAGCATAATGTATTCACTAGATTATTTCATTAAACAAGCGAAAGCTCTTCAGATGACTCCTGAAGAGGTAAAAGTATTCGCTATGGCGGAATATAGAAAAGCTCAAGAAATAGAAGCTGAACAGAGAAAGCAAGAAATATTAAGATTAGAACATTTGAAATTTGAGGCTGAGGAAAATGAGAAAAAAATGAGATTAGCCGCTGAATTAGAAGAGAAACGATTTCAGCGTGAGGCAGAACAGAAAAGATTGGAGGCTGAAGAAAAATTTAGATTTGAAGCTGCAGAAAAAGAAAGACTACTTAAAATTGAAATGGAAAATAAGCAAAGAGATGCTGCGGAAAAAGAAAGACTACTTAAAATTGAAATGGAACATAAGCAAATTGAAATTGAAAATAATCAAAGAGAAATGGAGGAGAGAAAATTTATAGCTCAGGAAAATGCAAAGAAATTTCAACTTGAAGCAGAGGAAAATGAAAGGAAACGACAACATGATCTGAAATTAGCAGAGGTAGAATATGATAGAATTAGGTTAACTCAAGAAGCTAATTCTCAGAACTTTCGAAGGCCAATCTTCATCCAGACATGATAATTTTAAGAAGTTCACCTTAAATTGCATAAATTTAATCCCCCGTCTGACGACGTAATATTCTTTTTAGATAGATTTGAGGCCACTTGTAGGTCTTATAATGTAGATAAAGCACTATATTGTACATATTTATCTAGATTACTCACAGGGGATGCGTTGGCAGTTTATCATACTACCAGTACTATTGAAAAGAATAATTATGACGCGCTTAGAGCTGCTCTTCTTAGGAAATTCCAAATGACGGAAAATGAATACAGATTGCGTTTTCGAACGTTGCTACCGCAATCAGGAAAGCAATTTAGTGATTTTCTTTCCCAAATACGGCTCACCTTGGAAAGATGGATCGAATTGTCCAAGATAGAAAAGTCGTATGAAGGTCTTTTCGATTTACTGCTGCGCGATAAGGTGCTATCGTCAGTAAATCCTGCATTTCTTGCATTTTTGCACGAACGAAAACCGTTGTCTATGAAAGATCTAGAAGAACATTCTAAAAATTTCTGCACTGCTCATCCATCCATGGATCTAAGTAATGCACAGATTAAAAGTGAATTGCCAGTTGCTTTTGCCACACAACAAAATAATTTTCCACGCAATCGTTCATTGAGTAACGACAGATACTTCAATAAGGGAAATAATGACAATTTCAACAATGGTAATTTTTATAAGGGGAAGCAATTTCAACAATCTGCTCCATTTAATGTTTCTTGGAACCAATCTCATAGATCGCGAGATTTTGGTAACAATAATTTTAAATATAATCAAGAAAATTATAATAAACAAAACTGGCGATAAAAATCTCAGGTTCCACAAAGTAGACAAGGTTCTTGAAATAAATCATTTAGCCAACATCACAACGTTAATTACAATAATTGGCGTACTCATCCAGATTTTAACTCAAGCAGAAATGGTAATAGTGGCAATGTTAATGCCAATAATCAGAATCGATCGCGACTGTCACGTAGGGTTTATATTCATTTAATTTCCTACACCTTCTTCCTATTCTTTCACATAAATTCTCTCTTTTATTATCTCTGTATTTTTTTTTCCTGTGTATTTTTCATCCATTCGTTTTGCGAATATTATTTTCATATAATTCGCAAACTTTACCTGTTTTCCTTTCTCTTAAACTGAGAATCGCGCTAGGACGATATTACGTAGATGTCAGGGCTGCAGGGCGTCAGAAGGCGTGATAAGTCGGTTCGCTGAACACAGGACGTAGCAAATCGTCTACATTCTCACCGAGCGCGCGAGCTTCTTCTCGGCATAAGTCCCGGTGAGGTGTGATACTTTACATCTGCACCGGTCAGTATCCAGACATCTGTCTGGAAATCCCAAACTGACACGGCGCTCACTTGGGCCATGGTCAGCTGTAGTGTGAAAACTGCCCTACAATGGAGTCAGGCTGTCTGGGATTTGAAACTGACACGCGTACATCGTGGTCAGTAGGTGACAGTGACGACACGCGTTAAGCGGACGTAAATGTTGGGAGTAGGGGAGATAATTTCGCTTGGCGAAGTAAGTTTGGGCCCTTTGTCTGATTTTAAGATATTGGCCAAGTTTGAAACTTGAATTTCATTCTCGCTCATAGACTCCACAGTAGATAGGTCGCTCGAAAAACAGAATAGCTGTTAGCGAAGATCTCAGTTTGTTTCGGCAATTTGTCGAACTTCTAGACTTCCAGAAATATTTTCAGCATTTTTATTCTTAAGTTGTGCGACTACCTGTAATTCTGTGGTTGAGGTAATTAATATGATAGATATATAGATTTTGTGAGTGTTAAAGTGTTAAATCGCTTAATTCATTTTAATCTATTTCTTTAGCGCAGAAGAGAGATAAAGTGGTAGGCTATTATATTTTCTAGGGAAGCATTCAGTGGAAAGCAGAATAAAATTAAAATTTCTAGCTTATAACGGCAATTGTAGCTATTTATAAATTTAATTTAACTGCTAATACTCAGTCGAGTGTATTTTTCTAAACTAACGTATAAACTCTAGAATCCAGCCTCATGAATGGTGACAGAATACGCACGTGTTCTTAATTTATGAGGATTGCTGATTTTTAAATATAACTTACGTCACGGGAAGTTTAAAGGATAAGCAAAGCTCTCTGCTTGCAAGTTTAAATGTAAGTTTTAACCAGTACAGATTCTGTTTATTATATTATATGTGTTATTTTTCCTCCACACAGTGAAAGTTTTGGGGTGACCCTAACTTTACCAGCACCTAGTAGTAGTTTCCATACTTGTGAAGAAATAGACAGTCCTTATTTTGAACCACGTGGGTTTTCTCAAGTAACACTGATCTGACGGTGCAAGTTAGACAGAAATACCAATATCCCTATAACGGGTTTTCAAAGACTGTAATGATAAATACTGGACCTTGGAACCAGCACTTAATTTCTTCTAGAAACTCTATATAATTTGCTGCCTGGTGGCGTGAATATTTACAATCATTTCCCGACTAGATTATATCTTGTGGACAAATCTGTGGTGTGACTAAAGTGAATCCTATACGGAGGGAAGGCACCGACCTGACATTCATCATTTTTTTGAAACCTACGCTATTGACCCTGTGCTCTGCTAACTCCCGCGCCTGGAATAATTGTTAGGTGACTTAATCAGACATTTGAACAAATTTGCATACCCAAGTAGTCGTTCCCGGAGACTCCAAGTTTAATACGTCTTTTGGAACTGGGGACTTCTTGGCAGTAGACTGCATTTTTTGAGTCTGTGTGAAAATCTAAGATCAATGTGTTCCAAGAGGCAGCGAGCAAAGTCGTGAGTACCTGAATGAGAAGCCATGGCGGAATGAATGAGTGTACACTGGTCTGAGTGATATTTTCACTATTATATCTTTGACACCCTGTTGCTGTCCTGTCCTAATTTTTTTTTCCAATCTGCATAATTTGTTGCTAAGGCTAGAGTTCTTGTGTTTTTGTCTTAGGTTAAATCAGATTTTTTTTTCAAACTCTGTGCATATAATTACGAGATAAAACAAAGAAAAACTCTTAGACTCAAACCCTATGTATCTGTGACTCTGGCGCCATCATCTGTTCTCTTAACGGGGCCGGGCTAAACCTAGAGTTAACACTATAAAGGGGCTATCATCCTTGCAACATTTCCTTGATTTTTTTATGACTATGTGTATATGTATTTTCCTTGATGTACTTTCTTTGATGTTGTGAGCCGATTTTTCCTGATAATAAAATCGCTCTTGAACTTAATAATCGTGTTTGGTCAGCTCGTTCTAGATAATATATATATCATTGTTATAGTTTTCCCACGTCTGTGTGTTTACCTGTCGTCACGTGGATGTGCGTGCCTGTGAGTGATAGAAATATACGTAATATGTATATGGGTGTAGTCTGTCTGACGCTGTAACAACTGTTGTAGAAGATAGGTGAGAGAGAGAAGAATTCTTTTCGCTTTCAGAGACAGCCACTATATCAAAATCTATCATCTCACGTGTGTGGAAATTCTATTACCTTTCACTAACTCTCACTGAGTCTATCACCTATTCAAACCTATTCAGAAGGGACCAAACCTAGTCTTAATTCTTCTATCGGAAATCTACGACAGCGACGAAGAGATAGATCTTCGAGCAATACACGTAGACATTCTAATGTCGCTTTAAGTGATACACAGGCTAACATTGAACAGGGTAAAGGTGCTGATACTCATAATGCCTTGTCTTGTTCTCTTGATTGTAATCAGGTAAAATATTGTCCAGAATGCTCGACTCTTTTCCAGCCCAAGGCGATCACGACGCTACGCTGCGGACATATTTTGCCTAGTCTACCTGCGGTCTGCACGGCCACTTCTGCGTCAGTACACCAGGGACAGGGTTCTCTTAAGTTTAACAGAGGATATGTCAATGCCATTCCATGCTCTCTTTTATTTGATTCAGGTTGTAGCACTGTCGGTGTACGGAATTCGCTGATTGACCCTCGTTGTGCCACTGGCCATACTGTCAAGTGCGTCACCTTCGGCGGCACTGTGGAAACCTTTCCTACAGCTATTATTGATCTTAACACACCATTTTTTTCAGGAAAGATCCACGCATGCCTCCTTCCAAATCCAATTTGTGATGTCATCCTAGGTCGCGTACATGGTATAACAGAGTGTACCCCCCAGCAAATTGCTGCATGGGAAGAGCGACATATTCAGGCTGCTAATGCAGTAGTGACCAGAGCGCAAGCTACTGTTATGTCGCATGATACACCGTCTGAACCTACAGTTCATACCACTTGCGATGACGATACCCCTATTTCACGGGAGTTGTTTGCAACGTTACAAAAGAATGATGATTCTTTAAAAAAATTCTTTCAGTATGTGAACAAAAAGAATACCAGCAACAAACTTGCAAAATCTAGACATGACTTTATTCTTAAAAATGGGATTTTAGTTAGATTGATACGGGAAAAGGATTCATCCTTATGTTCTCAGATTCTAGTCCCGTCTGCTATGAGATCTCGGATATTACGACATGCTCACGATTCGCAATGCGCAGGCCATATGGGTTTTTCGCGTACCACATCCAGAGTGCTTTCTGCATTCTACTGGCCGGGCGTTCATAGAGATATTACTCTCTATTGTCGTTCATGTTTGATATGTCAGGAGGTTAAAGTACGGGGTCCATTTCATGCGGCTCCTATTCAAGCTGCGGACATCCCGATTAGACCATTTGACAAAATGGCTATTGACATTATTGGTCCGATGCTACCATCTGCCAGAGGACATACGCATATCCTTACCTGCATTGATATGTGTACTCGTTGGCCTGAGGCCATCCCTCTGAAGAACACTTCATCTGCCAGTGTAGCAGAGGCTTTGATGTTGATCTTCTCACGCATAGGTTTTCCACGGAAGATTTTATCGGATCATGGTGTCCAGTTCATTTCTGAATCC